>PVLD010006363.1:0-101439 GCA_004027595.1 Dinomys branickii
ATATAAAAATGCCACAGTTTTTTAATCCAGTCTTCTGTGGGTGGACACTTGGGTTGCTTCCACATTTTAGCTATTACAAATTGTGCTGCTATAAACATGGGTGCACATATATCAGAGTGATATGATGTTTTCAGATCTTCTGGGAAAATACCCAGAAGAGGAATAGCTGGTTTGAATGGAACCTCTAGACCTAGTTTGCGGAGAAATCCCCAAACGGCTCTCCACAGTGGTTGCACCAGTCTGCATTCCCACCAGCAGTGTAATAGAGTCCCTATTTCTCCACAGCCTCGCCAGCATCTGTTATTGGATGGCTTTTTCATACTGGCCAGTCTTACTGGGGTGAGGTGAAATCTCGATGTTGTTTTTATTTGCATTTCTCGGATGACTAAGGATGTGGAACATTTTCTTATATATTTATTTGCCATTTGTATTTCTTTATCTGAGAAGTGTGTATTCATCTCAGATGCCCATTTCTGAATTGGGTCTTTGAATTTGGACAAGTACATGTTTTTTAATTCTTTGTATGTTCTAGATAGAAGACCTTTGTCTGAGGGACAGTCAGCTAGGATTTTTTTCCCAATTTGTGGGTTTTCTTTTTACTTTGCTGGTGATTTCTTTAGATGTACAAAAACTTTTCAGTAGGATGAGGTCCCAGTTATTGATTCTTTGAAGTATTTTCCCTGTGTTTTGGTTTTGTGCCCATTTATGGAAGTCCTCTTTGAGCACTTTTTTTTAGAGTACTGTAGTTTTCATTGAATAGATCTCTTACCTCTTTTGTTAGATTGATTCGTAAATATTTCCATTTCTTGGATGCTATTTTGAAAGCTATGGTTTCCTTAATTTCTCTCTCAGACTGTTTATTGTTTGTGTATAGGAATGCTATTGATTTTTGAGTGTTGACTTTGTGTCCAGCCATGTTACTGAATTTCGTTATTAAATCTATAAGCCTTTTGGTGGAGTTTTGGGGGTCTTCTGTGTAGAGTATCATGTCTTCTTTGAATAATGATAATTTCACTTCTTCCTTTCCTATCTTTATTCCTTTTATTTCTCTCTCTTGTCTAATTACTCTGGCTAATGCTTTCATAAGTATGCTAAATAGGAGTGGTAACTGGACAACTTTTTCCTGTTCCTGACTTTAAAGTGAAAGCTTTTAGTTTTTGTCCATTTAGTATGATATTGGCTGTTCATTTGTCATAGATGGCTTTGATTGGATTGAGGTAAAGACCATCTATTCCTATTTTCTGTAGGGCTTTTACCATGAATGCAAGTTGGAATTTTCTCCATCTATTGAGATGATCATGTTTTTTGTCTTTGGCTCTATTGATACAGTATATAACATTTATTGATTTGCAAATATTGAGCCATCCTTGCATTCCTGGGATGAATCCAACTTGGTCATGGTGTATGATTTTGTTTATGATTTTCTACATTCTATTTGCTAGTATTTTTATTGAGTATCTTGGCATCTACGTTCATTAGGATGATTGATCTGTAGTTCTCTTTCTTGGTTGGTTCTTTCTCAGGTTTTAGTATCAGTATAATACTTGCATCCAGAAACGAATTAGAGAGAATGGCTTCCTTTTCAATTTCATTGAAGAGTTTGAGGATTGTTGACATGAATCTTCTCCGAATTTTTGGTAGAATTCTGCTGTTAATCTATCAGCACCAAGGCTTTTCTTTGTCAGTAAGTTTTAATCACATTTTCAATCTCATTAATTGATATTGGGTTGTTAAGGATTTTTATATCTTGTTGATTCAACTTTGGTAATTTGTACATATCTAGGAATTTGTCCATTTTTTTCTGAGTTTTCTATCCTATGGGAGTAAAGATTTTCAAAGTAGGTAATAATGATCTTTTGAATTTCTGTTGAATCTGTACTTATTTCATCCTTTTCGTTCCTTATGCATGAATTTGAGTTTTTTCCTTTCTTTTTTTGATAAGGTTGGCTAGGGGTTTATCAATTTTAACATTAATATTTTAGAGTCACCTAGTTTTATCAATTATTAGTGCATTGCCAGATTTACTTTTTCACTCTTTTTTTTTTTTTTTTTGTTACTATTTAAGAGTTAACTATAGACACAATTATTCTGGGCTTTTGCTTCCTGTATATAAAGACATTCTTCTGCATAACCTTCATGCAGTTATCACATTTGGACAATTTATTATCTACCATACATACATATATAGATTTTTTCATAAATATTCACAAACTACATTTTTGATCCAGAATTCTATCATGGGTTGTACCTTGTATTTCATTTCCATATCTTAGTTTTCTTTTATAGGATTGTTTTGTGAGGTGGGTAATTGGGTAAGTTTATGGCACTGACAGTATTTGGTGAGTCTCAAACAGTTAGTTTACAGAATGTCCTTAGTTTAGATTTGCCTAATTGCTTTATTCTGATTTGATTCAGAGCATACATTTCATGTTAGAGTAAAACACTGGTGATATTGTACTCTTATTCCATGATATCAGGGCACCTGATAGTTTGTTGCTATAGGTTTTAATAGATATTTACTATTTTTCTCTATATTTGAAATAAGTGAGGGACTGAATTCTGCATGAACTCACAGCAAGATGGTGAATGGAACCCTGAGTGGGCTTTTACTATTACACTAGATTGCATTTGTCAACTTGCATTTTTTAATAGATCCATAAAGTTGTTTTGAAAATCTCATGTCTCTCCTCTTGAAGTCAGTGAGAGCAATACAAAATAAACGTTGATCACGTTCTTTCTTTCTTATGCCGGAAAGCTCTTTTCCATTCTGGATCACTTTAGGATGTTTTGGCACATGTGGTGTGCTGAAATGTGTCCCACGTTGATCTAGGTGTGCATAAAATGTATCTTCAGGCCAGAGCTCAGCGAGCCTCTTCCTTTCTAGCTCTTTACGACTTTGTGAATATGAATGTATTTTTAAAAAAATGTTCGGCTCTGCCTTCCACATCATCAGTCAAACGCACCCTCCTCGACCCTGCCGCGTTACATTCTCCATCATCCGTCCGCCTCCCAGTGGTGCTGTCGCTGTCCTCCTTACTTACCTGAGTTCATTTTGATCCTGTGCAGACATTTTGTTGCTCTTCTTTCAACGTGTCACATTTCATTGGCAAACTATACCTATCATTAAACTCAGTTGCCAGCCTGCTTTCCTCCTGTGCTGAGCAACTTAACATTGTTGCAGAAAAATATCACACGTGTGCTGACTCAATTTAGGGTGACTATTATAATAGCTCCTGTTTCTTGAGTCTCTATTATATGCTGGAATTTACTTTTTTCTATGTTATATTCTTTATTCATCCCAGTAATGAGATAAATATTGTCTGTTCAAGACAAAATTATTTTACCCATTCTGTAGGTGAAAAGATGAATTCTCAAGGAGGCTGAAAACATACATAATCTCACATAGTTAGAATAATAGCAGATCAGCTATAACTTGCTGTCTTCTGCAGTAACAACAAGGGGACCTTCCATTTCTCCAACAGCCTTAAGCTTAGACGTGCACCTCAGCTGCAGCGTACCCACGTGTCTTCTTAAATGCAACTTTCAAACACTGACTGTGAAGCTGTCATTGAGAGGTGGAGAAAGGCCTGTGAGCTGCTGAAGATGTTGCACAATGTGAAAAACTTGCCTCAAGGTATTCTGTTGTTGACTATGGTGTGTGCTAATGATCTCAAGTCCAATTACCTATCCTCTTTTTATACTGAATGAAAAGGAAAATGCAGTCAAGACATGCATTTACATCTGTATATTAAGATTTTCTTGCTAGTCAAGCCTAGTTTGGGAAAGTACAACTAAATTTTTTTTCTTTCTCCTCTTCATCATCCTCAGATTGCCCCATCTTACAGGAAAGAACTCTCAGCATTGGTGTCTATCCTGTCCTGGGACCCAAGATTTGGTTGTCCAGCAAAAAGTCTACTCAAATTTATACCTAACAAAAATGAATGTAGAAAAGCTTTGGCTAAGTATTCAAATTTTCCAGTTTTTGATCTACCCTGAATTTTTACTTCTCAGCCATGGATGCCCAGCTGTTCTGAAAATGGCCTGTAGGTACATTTCAAGTCTGTTCATTGGGTAATATTCCTGACTAAAGAATATACACGAAACCTGGGGAGATAGCAGTCCTTCCATCATCCAGATGCTATCTGTTGGGTGGTTAAAATACGTCTAGAGCAAATATTGGAGGAAAGCTTCCTGGGCAGGGGCCATCATTTTAACTTCTGTGATCTCTGGTGCCCAGAGTCCACTGGTGTCTCTAAATGACCCTGGGCAGAGGGATCAGCTATGAGCTCTATAACTGTGGCTTTGAGTGTTTGTATTTTATATTACACTACATTTTACACTGTACCTCTTTTGCTCAATAGCACATCAGAATGTTATTTTCCGACCTTTTCTGAGTATGCAATCATGATAGCTTTTTATGTGGCTCAAATAAAGTTTGAAGTATGATATTTCAACAACAAAGTCAGCAAAGCAAAAAGTGGTACATCTCTGGGTATGCATTTCAACTCTGCATCTCAGTGTAAGAGGCAAAATTACCAGGACTTTGTAGGGCAAGGATTAATAGCATGAATCACCTCATTTCCCCTAAAGGTTTGACCCAGTGTGTGATTTGTGCCTGCAAAGCTGCTATAATGATGAACAATCCCTTTTATTAATCTAGCTATAAATGGAACCTATGTTCAGACCTTACATAACTGAAAATGACACATGGCAGCTGAGGGTCACCTTTCCCATGGGCTCTTGGGGCCTAGGTTAAGTTGGCATCTAATAAAAAGAGTTGTAAACTTGAGAGTTTTATCCCACAATCTGCACTGTGCCTTTATTTATGTTAGATCTTTCAGGTACTAGCATAAAAAAAATACAAATGGGGTTCAATCCAGGTTATACTAGATAAATATTTTTCACATGGATGCTAAACATTGTTATCACAATTACAAGTAATAATAGCAACTAACTAATAAAATCTTTGATATCCTGAAGTCTAACATTTATATATTAAATCACATTACACACTCAAAACTTTTTAAATGTTATATTGTGGATGTTATTATTTTAGATCCTCCCAGACTAGAAAATTACAAAAAGCAAAGCCAGGAAAACTTATTTGTGTATCATAAAAAGTTGCATAAAAGTCTGGGGAAATTATATATTTATGAATATATATAAATGCCATTCCTGTTCTACCTTTGCTCACTTAGAAGTTAAGCTGTCTTTTTGGTTTTGAAATCTCTGATGTGTTGTTTCACTTGTCTGTATTCCCATGACATTTTAGAAAAGATATTTTTAAAACCTAAGTTTTGTCAGTTTATTTTGAATTACTTGGAACTTGGTTATAATATAATTGATTGAATCTGACTGATGATTTACAACATAACTAAAATTGTAAATTTTACACACAAATTTGTATGTATAGACCAAAGGTTGTACGTTTAGCCTACAGTTATGTCTCACTCGTCCTGAGTAGCATTTTTATTATTTTTTTTCAACGTTCATTACTAACTTTTAAAACTTGAGAGATTTTTGTTTTGACAATTTGAATTTATTAACTTCTTGAAAAACAAATTGATTACCTGACAGCATGGGGTCTCCATTTCTGCAACATGTAGGGGTTGAATATCAATTGCCTGCTTTGGTAGAACATAGACCTTCAATTCATCGTGGCTCCTGCCCAGCCTGGTTACTAATATATATCTCTTGCCTAGGCCCTGTGGGTAGCTCAGTTTGATGTCCTTGGTGTAGACACAGGTGTACATCTTGAGTCTCTTCCTAGGGCCAGAGGTCCTGTAATGAAAAATTTCATACCCAAGGGGAACCCATTTGCTTATGTAAAGATGACCAAATTGCTGTTGGTTGTATTTAGAGTTCCCTGCAAACTCTTATGAAATCATGGTAGAGACTTTCCAGAGGTGGCTGGATCTAGGGTGTATGAACGTGGATTAAGGGTGCTACACTAGGACTAAGTACACTAATTGTTTTGTTATAATTCTGAGTATGGGTAATGGGGAGCCCCACCCTGGGTGTGGTGGCACCGCTGAGAAGGCTCATAGCCTTGACGGGATGAAAGGGAAGGGGAGGCTTACTGCTGCTGCCGCTGGCCCCTGTCTGTCCTGCCACGGACTGTGTCTCTGTGATGACTTCTACCGTCCTGCTCTGCCTTGAAACCAGCTGTGTGAAGAAATGACCCTCCCTTCCTTCAACTTGCGGGTGTTGGGGTATTTTGTCCCCACAACCAGAAAAGTAACTAAGACACAGCTCTCTTTACTTCTACTGTTGAAGTAAGACCTGATCAGGACCTCACATTTTACATTATGTGAATTTGTAAATTATGGAAAAATCTTGGGATGACTCTTAAATGCACCTCACAATTGTTTACTGAATCTCACTTTATACTTAGGCACTGATCAAGACACTGGAATATACCAGTGCATCAGACAGACCCAAAATATGTCTTCATGAAGCTTCTATTGTAGAATGTTCAATGCTTTACAATGATGACTTTGTGTTCCCCAGTTCCCTTAAGGCAGTAGTTTTGATAAACTCTTCTTTTTTAGGTCAGGATAATCTCATCAAATCATTGATGGCTAAATTGCATCTGAAGGATGGTTAAGAGATTTTATCTTCTTTCCCACCTCTAAAATAATTAACAGGGGGCTGGGGATATAGCTCAGTGGAATAAGCGCTTGCCTAGCAAGCGCAGGGTCCTGAGTTCGATCCCCAGTACCACACACACAAAAAAATTAACAGAAGCTTTTTGGGACCAGGATGTAAAATAATATCCAAGTCCATATATGGTCTAACATGTGGAGAGGTCCACAGGGATGGTACCAGCGATATGGACAGAGGGTAGAGGCTGCCTGGCCAGGAGAATATCTAGTCCCTGCCTCCTCTGGGTTTTCCCTGAGATTTCCTTTGTTTCTGTGGTCACTGAATCCAGTCCAAAGAATGGTTTCACAGTGTGGTGTACTTCTGTTAGTGACCCAGAGAAGACTGTATCCACAGATTTTGGGATAGTGAACCTCTTCATGGCCTAATTTTTGTTCTTTTTTTTTGTATTTTGAGTTTTTTAATTTTAAAAAGAATAAAAAATAATTTAAAAGCCATTACAAATGATAAACAATTTCAAAAACCAAGATGCTAGGAATTCAACAATGGTTGTTATATTGCATATTGTTGTCTTCAAAGTAGGTGATCAGATGAACAGATATAAGCATGTAAAATTGGTAAAAAAAATTAGGCACTAACTGTTCTTTTCAATCAACTAATAGAAATAAGTAGTACAATTATCTTAGCTATTGTGTGTGTGTGTGTGTGTGTGTGTGTATATATGTGTGTGTGTGTATATATATATATATATATATATATATATATATAATTTCCCCTTCTTTCTTTCTTTTTCCCCTCATCCCAGTTTTTTTTCCTTAATTTCTTTGATAACTTCTTTTGGAAGAAAATAGAGATCACAATCCTTAAAGAATTAGTTAAATCTTAAACCATACCAAGTGTATAGTCAGTAACAAGTTTTAAATTAAAAAGTGAATAACAGAATGCTGTAGACTGAAAAGCAAATCATACTGCTATTCCTTTTAGAAGTATTAGAAGGTTTATGATGTCAATGAGCTAAGAAAAAACATAGAAAAGGTCACTTTTGCAATGTATGGTAAGACAAATAAGTTTGTGAAAAACGAAGTGCTAGTGACATGAATCAAGTAAAATAAAACTAGGTGGTTGTTTCTAGGGAAGTTTCACTTCAGCTGAGACTTGAATGACATAAACATTTGGGAGAGGTGCATTCCAGACAGAGAATAGCTTATGCCAAACACAAAGATTAGGATAAGCTTGAGGCGGGCTGGGAGTACAGTGGTTGGGAGCTTTGGATAGGCGGGGTGAAGCAGAGAGCCTTCGGAGGGTGTTCACACACTTGTTAAGGGGTACACCACGTGGGCTCTTACAAGCAGTTTGAATTCAAATAGGGCTTTCTTTACTCATCTGTGGGTGGCAGAAAGGAAGCGGCTAAGATGCGCTATGCACTTGCACCAGCTCCTACTATAGATCTATCCATTATGTCTCACAAACATAGACCAAGGAGAAAGAAAAGAAGTAGTGATGAACTTGCCCCCTCAAGCCCTTTCAGAAAGGCACTAGGCCCATCATGGAGGGTTAGCTCTTGTGGCCCAATCACCTCCTAAAGGCTCCAGTTCTCAAATGTTTTTGCCCTGGTGATTAAGTTTCAGCATGAATTTTGGAGGGACACGCATCATAGTAATATTCGTAACATTCCACCAAGGTTCATTTCCATCTACTGTGGGTTGTTTGCCTTTGTATCTTTTCTCTCTCATCATATCAATACCTACTTCTTAATTTTTAGAGAGAGGAGAACACTACTTTTTGATGATTCAGTTTTTGTATTTTCTCATTTTAAAGTTTATTAATAGGGCTGAGTTTCAAGTCATAGAAGAAAGAGACTCTTCCCCACATTAGTTCCTAATAAATATTTACCTTGTATAGGGCCATTTCACAAATACTTTCCCAATCCCAGTGTTTTCCCTTTTGAAGAAGAAACCTATTAAAGAAGCCAAATCTTTCAGGTTCTTACACTAGTGAGACAATACATTGCTTACATATGTAGGTCTGATTCATTTCACATATGAGTATGGTCTCTAGTTGTGACCATTTACCTATAAAAGCCTTGAGTTTATATTTCTTTATAGCTGAGTAATATTCCATTATATAGAAATGCCACAATTTTTGTATCCAATCCTCAGTGGATGGACATTTGGGTTGCTTCCACGATTTAGCTATTACAAATTGTACTGCTATAAACATGAGTGCACATATATCGCTGTGTTAGGATGGTTCACATAGTTGTACTACTGACCTCTATCAATTTATTGAAGGGAATAGTTAATGATTAATTATTTGATCAATCTTGCATGTCTATATTTGTTTTCCTGAGTAACCATTTTGAAGTTATCAATATGTAATACGACAACCATTGTTAATTCTCTGTCACCTTGTCTGTAATTCCATATTGCTTGTACTATTCTTGTGCTACTTTTTAAATGGCTGTCTGTTTGTTAATAAGTTTTCATTCTTCTACTTTTAAAAATAAAAAAGAAGCCAAACCTCAAGATGAATTGACTAAGCAGAGTACTTTTGCTTGTGTGCTGATTGTTTTTGATTTTTGCCAAATTGCTACACCTAGGAAAGAGGTACACTAAGCTAATTGAACTTACCAATTATTTGACAGTAACTTTTACCTAGGGTGTGTATCTTCCTAAATTGAATACATGATTTTATTCCCATTTGTTGGTCCTGCTTGGAGAAATGCACTGGACTCTTTGGGAGCATCTATCCTACACTGATTAATTCATTTGTTAATCCCACAAATATTTCCAGCAAGTACTTACTGAATGCGAACTGCTTATAAAACACTGACAGATTTTTGGTGCAGCAGAAGATATTAGTGAGTATTTAATATATACATATATGTATATTATAGGAGCTAGTACATGTAAATATTTAAATCTGATAAATGCATTTTCTGGAATGGTGGTCACATTTGCGCACAGTAAAGATTTGGATGGGAGATTAGAATTGGCATTTCATGGGGGATTTGAAAGAAGAAGAGAATTTAGATCTCCACGGACAGGCAACCGAGGCGGAGAGAACAGTGCGACAGAGCTGGGCGCGTGTGAGGCACGTGTCGGAGGGATGTCAGGTCCTTGCCCCACTTCTCTTCATGTTCTTGTTATTTGGACTTATTGCCTTCAGCAGAAAGATTTTTTTAAAAAAAGTAACAGCAATAAAGAAAAGAAAAACTTAAAATGCTAGTGTATTTATATTCATCAAGCAAAGAACAGTACATCTGAGGCTTTCCAAAATGATGATCTGACAGCCCACATTGGAACATTTCAGCACTGCACCGAACACCAAAACTGCTCAGCTGAGTAACAGTTCCTGTCTTGACAAGGGGACAAATGATTCCCTCTATGGCATGTGATCTTTCCAACAGGTATTCAAATTTCTCAGCAGGTTGGATGTGGAAGGTTTTTCTTTGAAGAGATGGCCAATTGCACCAAACCTCAAAATTCCATGCTGAAACCCATCTACCACAGTGGTAACTTGGCAAATAGTATTTTGGGTTTTTCCAATGCATTCGGACCAATCTATGCAATTATGGTTTCTCTTGCTTTCTATGATAGCATTTCACATATGAGTCTGATTTCTCCTGTTAGATCAAAGCATCTTTGAACATAAACCCTCTCTCTTCACTCAACATCCTCAGCATGCCATTGAGCATGTGTTGGAGAGACATCAGGTCTTTGCCCCACTTTTCTTCATGTTCTTGTTATTTGAAGTTAGTGCAAATTGGCATTCATCAGTACTCATTTTAAAAAAGAACTATGAATGTTATTCATATGCTTGATGTGCCATGTTTATTTACTTTTGCTTCTTTCTAGCATGGTAACTGCCCTAGTGGAATACAATGCACCTCTGTGATTTGACTCAGGTTAAAATAGGATTTAGCCTAGACACTGGCTATTCAAGGTAAAAAAAAAAATCTCTTTCTGCTGTTTATGACATTGTTTCAGAAACACAAAACTGCTACTAGGAAAGCTTTCCAGTTTAACCAGATTCAGTCACACTAATGGTACATTGCAAGGCAGCAAATTTTGCAAATAACTATTAACTGACTTGAGGAAAGGACAGCAGCTAAACAAGTACTATTACCTCTAAAGCTACCCAATGAAGTTGAGTGGAACAGTTTCAGAATTTGCCTCACAGCCTGGTCTAGAGCAAATGACACTATCCAGGCTGACTTTGGAAAAAGAATGAACCCTCTTGTACAGTTGGAACCCTTGTATCTGAGGAATTGGTAACACACACTCCTGGCTTTAAAATCATAAAGAAAAACTAGGTTTGCTTAGAGCCTAGGGGTTACTTCAGTGCCCAAAGTAATCCGGACATCCATCCAGTGATTCTCCAGGGAAACCTTGGCTGACTCTCCATGCTTCCCAGAGGCCATCTGCTGCTTTCCTCAAAGAACCTGCTGCCAGCAGCCTGTCCTGGGAATCTTGGCAGCCAGTGAACTCCCTTTCAGTCTACATCATCTTACATAACAGGAAAGCCCAGCCTTGGATGGTACAGACTTTTCCTCTTCTGAATTTTGGGAGCATTTTATCAATCTATTACAAAAGGAAGTTTGTTTAATTCCTCCCACTGCCCAAAGGAAAAATTCCACTCAAAGCACTCCTCTCCAAAGTAGGCAGTGGTTGGGTACCGTGTACTCAGTAGAACTGGCAAGCAGAGAGGGTCTTAAGACCGCATGTGTACTCAGAGCCTGCCAGTTCTGTGACTCATGACATGGCAAAGGCTGAGTTGGCAGTGAAGCTCTGTCCCAACCAAATGTCTCTTGACTGCACAATCTAATTCTCTACCCACTTCTGAAAAGGCTTGGTCTCTGAAAGCACAAAGTCACTTCCCCATTAGTTACTTTCTGTTTGTGGATGTTTATGTTTACCAATGTATAAGATGCATTTTAAATGGCACATGCAAAGTACGAATTTAACCAATGTTGTTGCAATTTTCTGAAAGAAATGTACTCTAATTTACTGTTGAAGGGCACTATTTCACACTTACAAAAATTTTTATCGAGCCTTCTTTTCCTCTTTGACTCTGATTTGGGAAATAAAGCTAAATCTGAATTCTGGAATTGAATCCAGGCACTTTTTGAGGAAGACACTAGTCATGGCAGAGTGACCCTGGGTGCCCTGTGTTCTGTGGATGTTATTCTCCTCTCCTAGAGCGCCCTTCCACCATGTTGTTTATCTAGCCCCTACTCACCCTTGGGGACCCACTTTAAATATGTAGTCCCAGTTGTGTGTGATCCTTTAGTTTGAGGTACCATCAAGTTCTGAGTTATGAGACAAAAAAAATGCAAGCTGGAAATCAGTGCAGATAGTTTTACCCTGGATGAACCCAGGGTATGTCAGACCCCAGTTGTCCAGCTAATCAGAGGACAGTTGTGCAGTTCAGCATCTTCCTGTGTGGGTCAAGAGTAACATTTAGATGCCAGAAACTCAGAGAGCAAAAGCAGCAACTTTTGACATAGAATCTTACTTAGAGCTCAAAAGTACTCTAAAAAGCAGCAAATGGTGTTCATCCTTTACCAAAGACCCTGAGGCCAGAGGAGTTAAGCGACATTCTTGAGGTCATCAGAGATTAAAAGGCAGAGTCTGAACCAAGGCTCAGGTACTACAGGCTGCCGTAAACTTCCATTTGTGTCTCACTCAGCAACACAAGCCTCAGGGCGTACACAGTTTCTGACTCAGTAGGTTCAAGAATCAGCACTTCTAACAAATGTCCCAAGTGCATCTGATGCACAATAAATTTAGAAAATGGCTGGTCTAAAATGAGTTTCTGGTGAACTTTGATAGTTCTGTCTCCTGGGCTGGATTATTTAACTTGACTCTCACTTATCATCTTTATTATTTTTTATGGTATGTGGGTGGATATGCATTTATGCCCATTTTTTTAACGTCTTAGACATTGTGTATTCAAATGGAACTTATTTTGCAAGTGGTCGCTTTGAGATGCTCCATACTGATCACAGCTTCCCTGACAACACAACTAAGAGACATATTTTTATCACCTGCCACACTTTTTATCACATGTGGATATGTCTGTATTTTCTCCTTCTCCTTTTTCTTCCCTTCTCTACCCTCCATATTCTCTCCTTTTCTTCCTCTTCTGTGGTTGGTAAGTTGTTTTTCTTACTTTAAAACCTCATGCAAGTTGCTCAAAGACACCATTTTGAGAAATAAGTCAGATAATGGTGCTGCACTGCAGCAGATGAGATTAAGGTGTGATGCTGACACAACTTTGTACACATAGTTAGTAAGTATTTATCAAGGAGTTACTATATATACTGCCCTAGTCCAGGGGAAAGAAATTCATGAGCCAGAACTTCAAGCCACAGCAAAGCTCAAAACAATGCAGTTCCTGGAGTGAGCCCATGTCTAGTACATACAGAGGAGCCTGGGGAAGACCTGTAAAGCACCCTTTGAATTCAAGGAAGACAGCAGAGAGGGTACTAACTAGTAACTTTCAAAGATAAACCCCAAGTGGTTTGAAGAATCATAAGATTGTTAGCATAGGGTATCATTTCTCAGGGTAACTATCCAAAGAAGAACTCTAGTTTGGAAATATGAATATTGTTTCATCAAAAATAATTCTCTTTGTTTTAGCCTCACAATTTGAATGTCTAAAATTAAACAATGCCCCATTAGAGTATGTATTGACAATGACAGTTTGAAATTCTACTTTATCCAGCATATCTAAAACCCGACTTGTAATCATTCTGAGTGGGCCATTTCTCCTTCAGCATTCCCTGCAAAATAGCTCAAGGCAGAAACCCCAGATCAGTCTTTGATGCCTTTTTCATTCTCTACTCTTAACTGATCGGTCTCAGAGTCTTTCGCTTTTTCTTCCTATTTTTGAAACACATTTACTTCTCTACATCTTCCACCTCCTTTTAAGCCACTGTGATCTCTTCCTTGGATTTTCACAATCACTTCCAAATTGTCCTCACAGCTTCTGTTCTGGCTCCCTTCCAATGCTTGCACCAAATCATAGCCTGAGAGACCTTTTAAAATACCAAGTACATGCCATATCTGTCCACACTTAAAACTATCCAATATTATTTGGATAAAGATCAGAACCCTCAATACAGCCTTATGGCCTTGGGTGATGGGGCTTCTTCTTACCTTCACTCCTCTGTTCTTTATGTCTAGCCTCGCTGGCCCTTCTATTTCTGGAACTGGCCATACTGTCTTCCATCATGGGCACTTCCTGTCTTTCCTTACTTCTTAGCTCTGCTTATAAGCCTATTTAGCCTTCATGTCTTAGGACTAGTTAATGCACTTTAATTTTCATGACATTTTAGTTCAGTATGTTAGTTTAATCATGTAATAATCATGTAATAATTTGATTAAGATTTTTCTTCGCTACTAGACTATCTGGATCCATATTTGCATTGCTTCCTAGAACTTTACATTGTGCCTGCACCTAGCAGTTTCCCAGTAAACCCACGCTGCTGAGCTGATGGAACTGAATCTTTCATAAGTGAAAGACAAAACATATCTCTTCAAACACCACATAGTATAAATCAGTTCCAATTTAGTAAGATCCAAATAACTGTAAGCAGAGAATAAACAAGGTCTATGTGTCATACTAGTTTAAAAACACAAACTTCTAGACAAATATCTTCATGGACAAACACACACACACACACACACATAGTCACACAAACTTATAAAGACATTGACAAGAAATATAATCTATGAAAATAGAGGCAAGAGTTCTACCCCCTACTAGATAGTTAGATATAAATATATAGATATATTCACAAATGGATAGAAAATTGAAAATATCACTTAATGAACTCATGCATATCCATCACTTAAATACCACAACTGTTAACATTTTACTATAGTTGTATTGTATATATGTTTATGTCTCTGTGTTGTACCATTTGAAAGTCAGCTGCATTCATTGTGAAGTATCACTTCAGCAAATACTAAGTACGAGACATTTGCCTATCTATTGATGGATCATTATGACCTAAGAAAATAAGCAGTAGTTCTCTAAAGTAATTTAATAACTGGTCCAAATTTAAATTTTCCTAGTTTTTCCCAGCATGTCTGCTGTAGCTGTTTGTGTCAAGCCAGGACTCAAAGTACACACATTGCTTGTGGTCTTTATTTTTGTTAGTAATTTTTAATCTGTTACCTTTCTTTGCTTTTGAAGATTCATAACATTGACTGTTCATCTCATTGACTTAGACTGTCACCCATCCTGGAATATCCTATTTTTTTCCTGTTGGAATTATGTATATTGTTCCTCTATTACGTACAAAATACAGATTAAGTTCCCAGACTTGACCAGAAGTAGATTAAACATTGTTAAAAATAAGGCCTCAAAAGTGTTGCTGGATACTGTATGTTACATGCCAGAGCATTACTCAGAGGGTTCCACTGAAGTTAACTACATCCCTCCACTGTAAACATTTTTCTTTGCAATTAACAAACTACTATGGAATTACACCTGATGCCTTGGGAATAGCCTTTCCTCCCCACAATGTTTTTTCCAGAAGTTTCAGTCCCCATTAGTGATCCTTGTCTGAATTAATGATTTCCTGGGGCAGGGTGGGAATGTAGATTGCAGAATGATGATTCAAATTTTCTGTCATTCCTCCAACATTAACTAGCTGGTGTTCATACTTTGCCACATCAACAGTGAATAAATTATAGTACTTACTTGAAAGATTTAAAATAGTTAATTCTTTGAGAGTAATACTCCAAGTGGACAAATCAGTACATTTTTAACATAGCATTTTGAGGAGTTGCATTAAGAAGTTAGTTCACTGATGATCTCCAGTAGTGCATTTGCCCAAGCCAATTATGATGCTTTGGTGAATGATCCATAAATTTCAAATTCTAATTAAGTCTTGACACCTTAGTTTAGAGTGATGCAAGGGGTCATTAAAGATTACTGAGTCTATAATACCTGTTTTAAAAATACTCTAATTATGTATTTAGTCAATTACTATTGTAGATAACCAAGTAAATTCTGTGCATTTTAAGAAGTCTCTTAACTCAATATTTACATAAACAGCTTGGAATGGGCAGAATATCAAGTAATTAATATACATTTTAAAATGCCAAATATCCATGTTCAGAAAGTTAATTATGTATTTATGGGATATGGATGGATGGGCAACTGACATGCATTTTTAAAAGTTCATTGTTTCATATCTCTGCAGAGGCTCACTATGGTTTGTAGCAAACCACAATGGTAGAACCATGTCAGCTCTCCTTTTTGCAGGCAGTGTGATTGGTGTCTTTTCATTCTGACTATCATCTGATGAATTTCTCGTTTGGTCTCCCCTCCATTTGCGAGCTAAAGAAGAAAAATCTACGACAGCCAACTGCACGTGAAAGGCAGTGTTATGCTTTCAACTTCCCAAATTCAACCAAGAAACAATAGAAAAACCTGGCGTCAGGGTTGGCAGTCTCTCTCCCTCATCAAGATGTTGGAACTTGTAAGTGAGGCACTTTGAAGAAAGGAAAATGCAACTGTCAGTTCAGATAGGAATTCCCAGCACACATTTTCTTACGTTATGGATCCTTCTCACTTACTGAAATTTGACTTCCTGGAAATTTACTACTTATTTAATTTCACATTATCTCTATTATATTTTTCTCTAGAGCCATGGTATATTTTAGTAGGCAAGGTGCAAAATCTGTGTGTACTACAGGCTGCGTTTTTAAAAATGAGATCAATTAGCATCAAATGCTAAAATGTCTAAGTGAAATAAAGTCATTTCTTCAGCTGAGTGTGTGCTCTGCAATGTGTTGATGTACCAGTAACAAAATATTGGATGTACTGATAATGTTCTTCATCAAAAGAAATCTGATCCTTGGAAAACAACTGAATATAATCCTTTATAGGGGAGTTGGTTGACTTGAACACAACTGAAGCAAAAACCACAGTCCTCTTAGCAATAGTTCTTGCCACATAGTTTCTGTGCATAATAACTCTATCAGAATCAATTTAACTGACATTTATTGAACTGTACCAGTCATGAGAGGCAAGGCAATGCTGCAGAAACAGACAATTCCAAATACATAGTGGCTTAATACAGTACAATTTTGTCTTACCCACAATTATCTTTCCATAATTCCACTGCGGGTCTGGGTGGTGAGCCAGGGCAATTGTCT
The DNA here is from genome assembly GCA_004027595.1 of Dinomys branickii. Taxonomy (NCBI): domain Eukaryota; kingdom Metazoa; phylum Chordata; class Mammalia; order Rodentia; family Dinomyidae; genus Dinomys; species Dinomys branickii. Next base: position 16,782 of record PVLD010006363.1, read on the forward strand.
CTAATGCAGTGAATCAATAATTGTGGGCGCTGGGATCCTGTGGCTCTGCCATCCTCATAGGAGGCCTTCATGCGCTCTGCACCAGAGGCGTAAAAAGACCGGAGAATTACTAGAGACTTCTACACTACCCAGGCTAGAAGTAGCACATTTCATTTCTATGCACATTTTACTGATAATTGTTAATCATGTGATTCCTCCTAACTTCAAGTGATTCCAGAAGCATAATTCTCCAGAAGAGTTAGACATCAGTTTTGGTGAAGACATAGCTCTGTCTAGAAAATATATACTTTTTGGTGGACATTATGCTATATGTTTTGAATAACAAAGTTAAATGACCCTATTTTATGTTTAAGTGGCTTATATTATACAGAAGAAAAAGTTGATAAATTACAGTACAGTAGTAAGAGTCATAATGCTAATGGGATCTTTATACATCTTCAATTTCAGAAAAATAATAAACCCTTTTTATAAATGTCTAAAGCGGTTTCCAGTGGGGGGAATTTTAAAGCAGAAATAGGAAATTGTCAGTAGTGTAAGAGGACTGAGGCCAGTGGAGACAGACAAGAAATTGAAAGAGTGTGTAGCGTTTTGCTGGAGGAAAATGAGTAAGGGAAGCAAGGGCCACCAGAAGGCTTAAAACGTGGCAGGAGTCAAGTCATAATGAATCTCGTTGTCATAAGAAACAACATTTCTGAGAACTGGCTATACATGAGGTGTTGTTCTCAGTGGTTTCCCTGTACTTATGGAGAAATGGAGAAGGCAGCCTGATTGCCTTCCTCATTTTACGATGAGGACACTGAAGTAGGGGAGGGATGTAGGAACTTGCTTAAGGGTTCACAGCTAGAAAGTGGAGAAGTTGGTTATTGGCTGGAGGCTTTCTGGCCTCAGAGGCTTCTACCTTAACCTCTCTGCTCTCCTTCTGGTTTAAACATGGAGGCTGGTGAGTGGTTTGATGCAGGCAAAAGACACAGGCTTACCAACGCAATAGCAGGAATTCTACAAATAGAGATGGCACAGGTCTGCACACTGTTATGTTGAAACTCTTCTCTCTGTCGATTACTGGCTATGCTTTTGACATTATCTGTATAGCTTTAGTCTCTGTCTGGAAAATGAGACTAAATGACACCCAGTGTGTGTGTGTGTGTGACAGAGAGAGAGAGAGAGAGAGAGAGAGAGAGAGAGAGAGAGAGAGAGAGAGAGAGAGAGAGAGAGAGAGAGAGAGAGAGAGAGAGAGAGAGAGAGAGAGAGAGAGAGAGAGAGAGAGAGAGAGAGAGAGAGAGAGAGAGAGAGAGAGAGAGAGAGAGAGAGATCTTATGGAGAACATTTTAAGTGGCTTTCAGATCCTAGTTCTCCATACTTTCATATCTCTCTTCATTCTCTCCTCACATTCCCCATAGCCAGTTCCCTCAGTTAATGCGAGAGCCAAATCAAGTCTTTTCTCTGAGAAAAATGTGCTGTTGCCTTGCATAACCCAAGTCCTCAGGAAAAATGATGCCATGCAAGCTAATCTATATTTCTCAGAAAGGAAACATTTTAAATATGTCTGTTTTCCTATCATGAGGCAAAAGGCATACTTACTCTCCAGGTGTTGACCACTTCATTGACAGGAAAAAATCTCCAGAAACTCTTCTTCTGTTATTTCTGTCTCTAGTGCCTGGTTGTAACTATTATAAGCTGATATTTGAAGTTGAGAGAGAGGCAGACAGAGAGTTCCTCATTTCCCACAAGGTCCATATTTGTAAGCCCCACACCCACCCCTTCCTCTGTCCATCCAGAAATAAGTATACAAATTCTGAGTATCCATGAGGTGGGATGGGTGTGACTGTAGTAGAACCTAAGCTTGTTTGTTGACCATCTAGGACTTTTTCATCCAGAACTTCAAAGCAGGGGGAAGAAACCTGGCTGAGGTGCTAATTATTGACTAAGAGCAGATAACCAGCAGAAGGCAGTGACAGATACATTTCCCAGAGAAGTCTTTACCCAGGCTTTGAATCCTAACTTTTTTAGGAGGGAGATTTTGCTGGAAATTGGTCAACTATGGCTATTGTGCAAATCCCTCAGATGAAGACAACAGATAAAGTATAAACACATTCTTTCTTTGTCAAAACTAAAAGCTGTATTTACTGGCATCTTCAGGAGAAGAGACATCTTCTGAGCCTTTCCCTAATTCCTCTGTTCTGAGCTCAGTGGTACTTCATCTGCCCCCAGAACCAGTGACTGATAATTCCTTTGGGTTATACATCAGTTTATACTACTCTATGGAGAAGATACTCAATTTTAAGGGCATTAAGCATGTTTCAGTGGGGATGAGTTTGAGTGTGAGATATACAAATCAGATTAAAACTATAAGAAAGAAATTTACATTTGCAGATGCACTGTGAATTATGTTCCTCTGAATTGTATCCGGTGCACATAGAGAATACAACCCCATATCCAAACCTAGATAGTAATGGACTGGTGTGGATCTGTCCTATCATGAACACCTCTTTTTGCAGTGATTATGGTGATACAGTTTTCTTCACAAGCCACTGTAAACTGAAATATGGATTGCTCTAACAGTGGAATATTTAAAGTTAGAAATAGGTTCACTTTCTGCTTGATTGCAATTGGAGTTTGAAGCAAAGGGTGATGGAGAAAGCATGAGCAAATGAGGGAAATAGGAATATCAGGGCATCACCTCAGTGACTTGTGACTTTGTAGGAAGTAGTTGCAGACAGGTTTGGAAAAGTCAGTGGGAGTCAGACTTGATTGATAAGCCCAGAGACACAGAATGTCTTTTGGGGTTATGTATTAGAATCCTCTTGGGAGATTAACAAGTATATCAAATGGGCCCAACTTCCACAGATATGAAGTCTGAAGGTGGGAAACCCAGACACATGTATTTTTAAGCACCCATCTTGGCATCTTCGGTTGAAAACTAGTGTTATAGGCAAAGGAAATACACTGGATGTGCAAGATAAAGACTTCTACGTGCTGTAACTCAGGGTGAATCAGCCAATGTACCATCTTCCAGGGCCACAGCCTCTGAGAGGTGAGTTAAGTCTTATAGATATTAGTGCAAAAAGATTTATAATCACATTGCTCATGTCCTTTGATTATTTGAAGGGAGAGAATTAGAGATGGCTCAGCACTAGAACTTATGAATTGCTTTTCAGAAACTTAAATATCATGTCTTTACGATTGCCAATGCTTTCTACTGTGAAAGGATTTGTTTATCAGTAGGGCAGACTTTTAGCCCTAAGGAAAAAAATGTACTAAACTTGACATTAACCTGTTAAACTGGGTAGCTTTGGGGTCTCCAGGTTTTAGGACCATGGCTACTCATCCATTTTCATTGTCTTTTAGGCATTTGGCACTGTGCCATGTATCCAAGGAGGGTTCAGTAAATGTTAATTAACTTTGCTTTGCAAGGAGGAATATCTTATAGAAAATGGTGAACAGCTGTTTTTCTTTTCTGCTGAGGATAGAACAAGAAAAATGTGACAGTAGAAAATATTTACTGAGTCCAAAGTGGGTGTGTGTAGGGCAGGTAGTGGAGGCTGCCTAGTTCCTTTGATCAGAGGACAGGACAAAGCTGGGATATCATTTAGGAGGTGAAAGAAGAGTCTCTTGGGTTTTACACCTCTCCAACTCTCTGGTGCTCAAACTAAGGAAAAGAACAAAGAGCACCAGAGTTGACTTCTCTGGATAGCACGCTGCATTTCTCAAGTTCCCCCACTCTCCTCACTTTTGAACTTGTAGTTAAACCCTCCATTTCCTTAAAGTACATTCATTCTTCATTCCAATGCCATGTTTTGTTTCCTGAATGTCAAATTTAACTTTTTCTTGCAGAGTTGTTTCTTGCTTTAGAACTTGACATTGCTACCCATTCTTTCCTGAGCCAAAGCCTGACAGTCACCCTAGCCTACTGCCTCTTCTCCATCACACAAACCCAAAGCTCTGTGCATAATCTTCTTTCGCAAGCGCCGGGAAGAAGAATTGATCTTGAAAAGTCAGTGTGCTTTTTATACCATCAGCACCCATTTGTTGGTCTTCATGTGGTCATGTTTTCAACTCAGAAACAGCTCAACCAAGTTCCCATGTGAAAATTCCTTTGTTAATGGCCAGCACATCTGCAAACCCTCAAAAGCAAAGCTTGGGGCCTGGGGTAGCAGCAGGGGTTGCAGGTGCTGGGATGAAAAGTTCTCAGTGCCCTTACTGGAGTGGGAGCAATGAGTAGAGACAGTCTGAGGTTTTCCCTTCCCTGGGTCTGTGTTGAAACTCATTCACACTATGAAACTATCTAAGAGATAGGTTGTCAAATTCTTCCAAACACACCTTTGCTGCCGCCACAGAGAGTTTTTATTTTCCTTTGGAATTCCAAGAGAACACAACCCCATTGCTTGTACTCTAATCTAATGATACCTGGGGATTGCTTTGCACCTGTGTCTACAGACTGGCCCTCCTTACGCGCAGATTCATGCCTGACAGTGTGAGTATTGTGCTCCTGAGAGTCCCATACTAACACATGGGTAAAGCAGGATATCAGGTGTGTATGTCTCATCTCTCCATGATCACTTGGGGCTTTCTAATGGTCTCCCCACTCTAGGGGCCATTTCTGCTGGCATGGTGGTCTTAGATACTCTGATTCCTAATCCTCTTCTTTGTTACCTGTTATGTAAAGTTCAGAAGAGACAGCAGCCTCAGCATCTTCTTGTGGACACCAGGCATGATTTTCATCTGTGGTTCGAGATGTTACTGAGCCCCCCTGACTACCTTGTGTGTTTCCTCCACTCTTACAGGGAAGGCATACTCTTGAAGAGAGGAGAGGTCTTATGCAATGAGAGAGTGAAGTTAATTGTGTAAAAGGCAAAAATCTCCTGCACATTTACTTGGCAATGGGGATGCTAAACAGAACTGAGATCACACTAGGTGTGGAGATGAGGTTTAAGATATTGTTAATATAGATTACCCATAAGTATATTAGTACTTTTAACCATAATTTGTTACCTAATTAGTAACCTAACCATAATTTGCTGTTTTAAAACATCATGTCAGATAAGCTCCAGGTTGATAGGGGAATGTATATACACTTAGAGAATTATTGGTTTTAGGCCATGTAGATGGTGGGAGTAAGGTCAAGTATTATGTAGTGATTAGTCCTTTTTATGAGGTTTAGATACTACTATCTTATAGTTCTCCTCCAGAGAGGTCAGTAGTTATTCAGTTCTCTCTTAAATTGCCTGTCTTAATCATTTTTCATTCCCCATTAATGGAAGCAAAAAGTCATTCTCTTGTCTTAGAGCTAGGCTATCTTATGCCTTGCCTATCAGGCATCAAGACCCTAAGACATCATTTGGGGGAACTCTACAGGATTCTACTGTCCTGGATTGCAGAGTGGGATCATGGTTTATGCCTTTGTATTTTCCTGTATCTTTTTTTAGATACACAGGTATCAGGATTCTTCTGGTACTGAGAAAATGAACAGTTATTTTAACCCATATTTTTCTACTTTGATAGAACTAAAGAACTCTGGCACAGGATAGATGTATTTTCTTATACCCGAATTCATCTATTAAAATAGATTAATGCTAGGGAGTTAGTGGCCTTTGGTACTAGATATGAGCAATAGATATTTTCACATATCTAGGTCTGAAAAGTACAGTGAAGAAATGCCTCCCCATGATTGAATATTGTTATGTGTATGCCCGTCTGGATGACATCTGCTTTTCCTCAGACCCCCAGGCCTCTTCTATTAACAACAATGAAGGACAATACTCACAAAGGCCTTCTTAGAGAAGGATGAGAAGTCACAAGCCCAACTCTGTAATGGTAGAGATAGACGTTTTTCATGGAGTTAAAAAATGTATTCAGGAAAGGAGGAAAGGGGAGATATTGCTCAAAATTCATTTATATGCTCACATACAGAAGTGGGTTTCTCCACTGTGGAAGAAATCTCAAGCTGGCCATCTGTTAGCCTGCAGTTCCAGAAAGAAGGGATACTCTCTCTTCCAGGGGATCTGTACTTCCTGTGGTGGCCGAGATCTCACACTTCCTTTCTGAAGTTTAGAAGAGTCCTAGACTTTTGTTGAGGGATTGTTTCACAGAGCAGGGTCTAGAAGCCTGATCATGTTTGTGTGATCAAAGTGCAGTCAGCTGTTGGTAAGATGTCCTCAAGGAACAGTATAAGTAGCTCTGCAGGACAGGAGACATCAATGGTACTGACTCAGATAGAGACAGACAAAGGGAGAAGCCAACCTCAGTCCCCAGACCCACTGGTTTTGGGTCCTGGAGGTGCTGACGGAAGTGTTGGGTCATCCACTGGTGTTGATGTTCACGTCTCCAAGCGATGCGTTTAGATCCAAAGTGACTTCTGGTCTCCCAACTCCCTAAACATTTTATAAAAGATCTAGCTAGGTGAAATAATGTACTTCCCTCTTCTTCTTTATCTGTTCTTCTGCACAGATAAACTTTTAGATTGACCTATAGGTACCATAGCATTTCAAGATTTAACCCAACCATTGCTCCCTTGTTACTGCAGCTGATCTCATGACTCCAAATTGATGAAAGTGTGGTTTATGAGACTTGTGAGTTACTAGCCTTAAGCTATGTGAAGGATAAGGTCCAAACTCAGAGACTATGAGATCATTAGTTATTTATTATTCTCATACATTCTGCCAACTCTATGAGAGTTGACCTTTTGATGTGCAAGCACTTTTTTTCCTTTTAAAATATTGGTCCTTGCCAATTCATAGCAGTGACTTTCACTAGGGCTTGGGATGTGAAAAGTAAAATGGATTCATTTTTATTGTTTTCCTATTATATAGATCCTAATTCTCTCTGAACAAACAGAAGCTTCTGCTTGAGTTACAATGAGTTGCAAAAAAAAAAAAAAAAATCTTTTCACGTTGCTCCCTGGTTTCCAACCTTTTCTAGCTCACCACTGTCTGTAGGATAAAGTCCTAACTATAGAATAGATTCTAGATCACTAGTAATTTAGACTTACTTATCTCCTGCCAGCCTTCTAGGTTGCAGCCATACTATTTTCCAGACATGATCCTCCCCTTCCTATAGTCATCCCTTTGCTCATATTTATTTTACCACTATGGCACATTTCTGACTCTTCTTCATTTCATGACCTATTACCTAACTTCATCAAATAGGGAGGCCAATCTGCATCCTATATTTGCCCGCATGACACATTAATGCATTCTCTAAGTAGAATTGATCTCATCCTCAATCTTGTTCTCTGAAAGCATATTACTCATCACAGAAGCACAGCATTTATCACATTATATAATATTTAATTACATCCTTCTCTCTTCCACTATGCTATCAATTCCTTAAGGTACAGACTTTGACTGATTAATCTTTGCAGCTGTAATATCTATCAGAGAGCCCAGTGCAGAGCTGATTCTCAGTAAGTTTGTTGGATTGGATACTGGAGAATTCTTGAAATCGAAACTGTATTTGAATTATGCTAGCTTTGAGTCTATTGCTAGAATGTTATTACCATTTATGAGTAAATGACTAATATACTAATTAAAAATTAATCCATTTCTTAAAGCAGATTCCCAATGGATTTCACTTGTCAATATTTTGTTAGCCTAGAGTTACTATGTGCCTTTGAAATTTGTAATCTTAGCTTCTTCAAAAATATCCCATCATTTACAAATTGGTCACTTTTAATTAGTATGAAATGAAAAGATTTTTATGACATTTCTATTTGAAGATATGCTATTTTCAGAGCTTAATCAGCAGTGAAGATCTTTTGAAAATCTAATCATTCTTTTTCTGGCCAGTGAATTGTTTCACTGGTCAAAGTCTCTAAAATAGTGGAGCAGATCTGTGCCACTGCATTTTGCAAAAATGTTCCTGGCTCAGTATGTACATCATAATCCCCTCGTAGGGACACATCACCAGCTCCAGGAAATGCTGACCTCTGCCTTGGATTTCTACTTTCCAGAACTTGACTTACCTTGGCCCACTTACCTTGACTTACCTTGGCCTAATTTGATGTTTCAAAAATGCTGTGACATGCCTAGCTCACCAGAGAGCACAGCAAGTCAATATTTTCTGGGAAGACTCTAAAGTTGTCACTTGAGATTTAGATGTGGAAATCTTCCATTCTGAACTTGGTTAGTATTTGTTTCAAAGAAGGTGTCCTTTCAGTCATGATTCTTGAGAAATATTGGTCTTCAAGTGAATGTTTATTTTCATCTAATAGCTCATTTGAGAAAGACAGTGAAGCAATGGGAGTGCTTTTGATTCATAACTCAAGGCACTGCCCTACTTCCTAAAGTCACACAATGCTGAAAGCACTGAAAGACAATATAGCCAAATATGTCTATGTTAGTCATGACTGTGTCACCAAGGACAGACTCATTCTCCCCAGTGAGATAAATGCAATGGAATTATTCAAGTATTATTCATGCTCAATTTGAGAAGTCCTAGACAATTAAAGTGATGCGTCTTCAACCTTATGTCAATCTCTATTTAAGAAGTAGACTGATTGTTTTAATTGTGAGAAAAAGGGATTCATTTCTGCAAATATCTATGGGCTGTGATCCACCCTCTTCGGGTCACTATTTACTTTTCTCAGGAAGGCTATAAAATCTTGAATCAAGTCTGAGTTCTGACTGCTGGGGTAGTTTGGTTTGGTCTCCATATGTTTAGATTCCAGACCTAGGTATCTGTAACCTCTAGGGCCTCATAATTAATTAAGTCTGTCCATATTTAATGTCCAGGTTTCCAGATTCTGGGCTGGCCATTGACTGTAGTTAATCAGGAATATGTTGGCTTGTGCCTTGACTTTCTTACTTCCATGTCTTCATTCACCTGGGTCTGTCTTGGTCTACTTTGATGCTTTAGAAAATGCCATAACATTAACTCTCAGGGTGCTGATTTAGGACTTTGATTCTCTTTCTGGTTCTTTCTCAGTTCTGATTCATTTTCTTAGTTTTCCCCTATTGTCTGACACTTATGCTCAGAATGATACTTTGTAAGATGTTGACCAGAACAGACACAGAGGTAATATTATGTAAGTCATAATCATGATGAACAGAGGTCATCTTATTGTAGAGAAGTTAGATGCAAGAAATCATGTTTATGTCAGAAAGTTAAGGAAGTGCAACATTTTGTGATGAAAGATACGATACTCATAGTCAAAGTATTTGTTGGTTCCAGTTTATATGAAACTGTCTTGGAAATTTGGAATTTTCTTTGAAATCTCTCTACTTTTAATTGAATTGTCATACACGACAAAGAGTAAACTCATTAGATAAATTTAGTTTGTCTTTCAATTATACAACATTGTGAATTTTAATTATTATTTGATGAAAACCTTATGTTTATGAAATTTTATATACAAACCTTTGTGCTTTTAAAGAGTGGGTTGAATGAAATTGGAAAAAAAGTTTTGAAATCCTTAAGCTCATATAAAATGCCCTCTGATATAATCAAGGCTTGTTTTTTTAAAAAATTGCCTTTATGACCCTTTCCCCATAACTTTCATAGACTAAACTTTTTGTTGCTACATAATAAATGCCCCTAAACTTAGTGGTTTAAAGTAACAATGATTTTTATTACCTCTGGTGATTCTGTGGGATGACAGGTCTCAGCTGGGTGATTCTTTTGTTCTCTGTGATACAGGGCAGGCCATGGCCTTCACTTGATTGGATGTTTGTGATGATTTCTCCACATGGATGACAGTTCAGGCCGGTTTTGCTGCAAATTCTGCTGTAACAATTGATCAGAGGGCATTTGTTCTTTTCCACATAGCCTTTCTAGAAGACCTGGGCTTCTCACAGCATGGCAACTGAGCTCCAAGACAAGGTGTTTCATATGGTAAAATTGACAGGTGCAGATCTTAAGGCCTAGCTCCAAACAAATACAGTGTTATCTCTGTCAAATTCTTTTGGGCAAAGCAAGTCAGAGGGTCAGCCCAGGTTTACAGAGACTATAGTTTACTGGAGGCCGTCTTTGGCAGGATGGCTGTTAAACATATTACTTAAGTCTGCTTCCACCAAGAAGGCCCTAATTTTCTTGGGGTATGACCCAAGTGGCTCGGCTCTAGTTCTAATCCCTGGCTCCTGACTTACTTTCTACAATATAATCCTACATAGATGTCAGATTCTGTTTGTAGTCTTTGCTGCTTTCCTTCTGTGCTTCTTGCTGGTTATGAGTTCTATGATCTGAAGTTTCTCCCATGCTAATTGCCTAAACCATACTAAAATATTTTCCTCTTTGTCTCTTTGTCCTGCTGATTCCTCATTTTTTGGGTATCTTCTTATTTACTAGAAAATATGATTTTTTTTCCCTTTGGGATCTGTTTGTCTTATAATCAGTCATCAGTCTGACTTGGTTCACTGCTACCTGAGTTCCACTAATGTAATAGTTTTGCTCAGAAGCAGAAGTTGCCTCAATCTCATGTTTGCTTATACGAAGTTGTCACTATATCCAGTTTGGTACTAGCTAATGAAATTTAAATCTTAGGTGCTCTTTGAATTTTGGTAAGGCCACATTTACTATTTATTTGACTATGGCAACCATTTTAGAATCCCTGTCCTTCTCCCCAGGACCCAGTGGGCCATGATGAGTTAGGTACATGAGCATATGCTCTTACCTCTGTGGCAATATTCCCCTAGCACTTTATTTATGTTGGGTCTGGCATGTCAGCTTGTAAAACCAAAGAAATTTGCAATAAAGTTGTCTTGCAAAGGGCAACCATGCATGTAGCATGAGGCCTTTTCACAACTTTTGGAATGTCTATCATCTTAAAGAACATTAGCATTCTATAACATAGGCTCCTGGCTCATGTTGATTTATCCTATTTCTCTCTCTTCCAAAAGAAACAGAACATGGATTGGCAGAAGGTAGATGTAGGACGTTTGTGTAATGACACAGTTATTTTAAGATTCTTGACTAGGAAGCAGCTTGTTGTTAAAAAGCTTAAAAGAACACCCCAACCTTCCAGGACAGTCTATTAAGAAAATGTCATTTTAGTACGTGTGATACTTGTGCATGTGCCTTCAATTACTGAAGTTGCAATTTATTAATTGATTCATTTAACTGCATGTTCTGGACAGGTCCAATTTGGAATGAGTGCATTTTTCCTGCCTAAATTATCCTATTTTCAGCCTAGTGAAAACAATAGTCAGTTAACTCTGATTTCTTTTTTTTTTTTTAAACTCTGATTTCTTATGATCTATTCAGATAATCAATAAACATCTGATGGAATGTGAACTAAGTGTGCACTAACAAAGGTGTATTTTCTACAATGATGCTACATAGTAGGAAAGGTATACATATTGGTTTTATTTGAATTATGTATTGTATATTTATGTTATTTTACACTAATCATAGTATAATACTTTAAGTGTTTTGTGTATGTCAGGCACCATCCCAAACCTTTTACATGTAGCATCTTATTTGATCTCACAACATGCCTCAAAAGTAGGTTAGGGACTTGTTATGGTTGATACATTGTGTAAACTTGGGGAGTCTAGAGGTTTGGCTGAGCCTCAGCAGGAAGCCAGGGTGCTTACTTTGTATACATCCTGAACCTGTGGAAGAGAAGGGCATGGAGACTGTGAGTGCTACACGACCCCTGGGTGGGGGTAGCCTGTTTATAATGTAAGAGAAGGAAAGAAGCTGCTTCCTGCAATTCTTTCCTTTTTGCTGGTTGTTTTTGCTGTGCTCTGCTGCCATGAATGTTTGCCCTCTGCCATGTGCCACTCTGCCTCAGAACCAACCAAGTATGGATTGAAACCCCCACAAACTGTAAGCCAAATAAACCTTTCTTTCCTTCATTTTGGGCGTTGGGTATTTTATCTCAGTAATGAGAGAAAAGTAACCAAGACAAGACTATTATTGCCTCCTATATAAAAAAGGACACCTATCAGTGGGAGATAAGTAAAAGCACAAAGGGGCACTGATAATGCCTCTGTCTTGCTGGATGTAATTCAACAACCCAAAAACTATCAGAATAATAGTAGAAGTTTTATTGGACTCTCATCAGAGGAATTTCACTCCTACCTTTTTGTATATGTGAAGAGGTGCATTGAAAGAAGCAGAAATGAAATGGGTAGGACAAGTGTCATACAACTAAAGAAGTTAGTGAATTCTTCTGGTAAACTCTGTACACAGGATAGAGGCTTATAAACTTATCTTTTACCCACTCATACTGATACCCACACCTCTATGCAATATAGTATGTTATTATTGTATTTACTTTTCTAATTTCATTTTGTAGATGCATGTTCGCAGCATGTAATGATTATATTCTTTGTGGGGACTTGGTATATGTACATAACAGATCTTAATTCTTTTTAAATTTTATTCGAAAGAGAAAAGAACAAAAACAAAGACAAAAACAAAATAACAAAACAATAAAAGTGATACAGGCTTTTAAAACAAGATAATAGGAAATTAACAATGGTTGTACTACATATGGTTATCTTTAAAGTAGTTGCTCAGATTACCAGATATAGGTAATGCAAGATTGATCAAACAATTAAACATTAACTGTTCCTTTCAATAAACTAATAGAAATCAGTAGCACAATTATTTTAGCTATTTTATGTATAGATTTTTCCTTTTGTTCTTTCTCTTTGCCTTTCCCTCATCCCAATTGTTTTTCCTTTTGAGCAGTTTCTTTCCCTTTTGCAATATCTATTGTACCTTTCATATTTTATTTACTGTATCAGGTTCTTAAACTAGGGAGCTAATATAATGTTTACACTTGCATGTCTGATCTATTTCATTTATGAGTTTGGTCAATAGATGCATCCAATTATCTACAAAAGCTTCAAGTTTATCTTTCTTTATAGCTGAGTAATACTCCATTGTATAAAAATACCACATCTTTTTAATCCATTCCTCAGTTGATGGGCATATCAGTTGTTTCCAAGATTTAGTTATGACAATTGCCCTGCTATAAACATGGATGCTTATATATTCCTGTGGTATGATGTTTTCAGATCTTCCTGAGAAACACTCAGCAGGGGAATAGCTGAGTCAAATGAGACCTCTAATACTAGTTTTCAGAGGAATCTCCAGACTGATTTCCACAGTGGTTTCACCAGTCTATACTCCCAAAAACAATGGAGAAGTATCCCTTTTTCCTCACAGCCCTTCCAGCATTTGTCATTGGTTGATTACTTGATGAAAGCCATTCTTTCTAGGGTGAAATGGAATCTCAGTGTTGCTTTAATTTGCATTTCTTGAATGACCAATGATGTTGAAAATTTTTTTGTGTATTTATTTGCCATTTGTGTTTCTTCATCTGATAAATGTGTATGAATCTCAGATGCCCATTTTTGGATTGGGTCTTTGAATTTGGGGGGGGTCTGATTTTTAAAATTCTTTATATGTTCTAGATAGAAGTCCTTTGTCTGAGGGGCAGTTGCCTAAAATTTTTTCCCAATTTGTAGGTTTTCTTTTTACTCTGTTGATGATTTCTTAAATGTGCAAAAACTTTTCAGTAAGATGAGAGCCCAGTTGTTGATTCTTTGAAGTATTTCCCATGCAGTTTGGTTGTAGTTCATGAACACTTTGCCTACCTCTATGTCTTCAAGATTTCTACCTGTTTTCTCTTTGAGTAGATTTAGTGTTTCTGTTTTAATATTGAGATCTTTCATCCCTTTTTAATTTAGGTTAGTACATGGTGATAGACATGGGTCTAACTTTAGTCTTCAGTATGTGGAGAACCAATTTTTCCAACACTATTTATTAAAGAGGCAGTCTTTCTTCCAGTGAACATGTTTGGTCCCTTTGTCAAAGATAAGATGGCTAAGTGTTTTTGTGGTTGTGCGTACATTTTCTAGGCTGTTCCATTGATTTTCAGGTCTTTTTTTTTTTTTTTTTTTCAAATACCAAGCTGATTTTATCACAGTAGCTTTGTGGTATAACTTTAAGTCAGGGGTTATGATGCATCCTACCTTGCCTTTGTTGCCCAGAATTCCTTTTGCTATTCTGGATCTCTTCTGGTTCTAGCTGAATTTTAGGAAATTTTTCTAGACCTGTAATGTATACTAATGGTGTTTTGATTGGGATGGCATGAAGTCTACATAACAATTTTGGGAGTATGGCTATTTTCACAATGTTGGTTCTTCCTCCCCATGAGCAAGGAATATCTCTGCATTTTCTAAAATCCTCCTCAATTTCTTTCTTTCAGAGTACTGTAATTTTCACTGTATAGATCTTTTACTTCTTTTGTTAGATTGATTTGTAAGTATTTCAGTTTTTTGGATGTTATTGTGAAGATGTTGCTTCCCTAATTTTTATCAGTGTGTTTGTTGTGTATGGGAATGCTATTGATTTTTGAGTATTGGATTTGTATACAGATACACTACTGAATTTATTTACTCTAGGAGTCTTTTAGTGGAGTTTTGGGGGTCTTTCATGTAGAGTATCATGTCATCTGCAAATAATGATAATTTAACCTCTTCCTTTTCTATACTTATTTCTTTTATTTCTCTCTCTTTTTTAATTATACTCACTACTGTTTCCAGAACTATGTTGAATAGGAGTGGTGACAGTGGTCATCCTTGTCTTGTTCCTGATTTTAAAGTGAAACATTTCATATGATGTTGGCTGTTGGTTTGTCAAAGATGTCCTTTATCAGATTGAGGTAAAGTCCATCTATTACCATTTTCTGTAGGATTTTTATCATGGATGAGTATTGAGCTTTATCAAAAGCTTTTCCAGAATCCATTGAGATGATCATGTGACTCTTGTCTTTGCTTCTGTTGATATAGGTATTACACTTATGGATTTCCATATATTGAACCATCCCTGCGTTCCTGGAATAAATCCCATTTGGCCATGTTGTATAATCATCTTGATGATTTGCTGCATTCTATTAGCAAGTATTTTATTGAGAAGTTTTGCATCTATATTCATTAGGGAGATTGACCAATGGTTCTCTTTTTTGATTGGGTCTTTCTCTGGTTTTGATTTGGTATCAGGGTAATTCTTGCCTGCAGGGATGAGTTAGAGAGGATTGCTTTCCTACTATTTCATTAAAGAGTTTGAAAAGAATAGGCATTAAATCTTCTCCAAATTTCTTGTAGAATTCAGCTGAGAATTCAACAGGACCTGGCCTTTTCTTTGTTGGTAAGTTTTTTATTCCATTTTTAATTTTGTTGACTGATATTGGGTTATTGAGGATTTTTATATCTTCTTGATTGAGCTTTGGTAATTCAAATATAATAACCTGTCCATTCATTTATTCTGTGTTTTCCATCCTATGAGAGTAAAGATTTTCAAAGTACTTATTGATGATCTTCTCAATTTCTACAGAATCTGTAGTGATTTCATCCTTTTTGTTCCTTATTGCATGGATTTGAGTGTTTTCTTTCCCTTTCATTGATAAGGTTGGCTAGGGGTTTATCCATTTTATTTATTCTTTCAAAGAACCAACTCTTTGATTCATTAATTGTCTGTATTGTTTCTTAGTCTCCATTGAATTTATTTCTGCTCTGATCTTTACAATTTCCTGCCTTTTTTGGGCTTTGGCCTTGACTTGCTCTTTTTTTTTTTTTAGAAGTTCGAGGTTTAGCATAAAGTTGTTTATTTGTTTTTGTTCTGTTTTCCTGACATGGCAATTCATCATTATAAATTTCCCTCTGAGGAATGCTTTAATTGTGTCCCACAGGTTCGAGTAAGTTGTATCTGCAATTTCATTTGATTGTAAATAGCTTTTAATTTCTTCCTTAACTTCATCTGTGACCCATCAGTTGTACAGAGGGTATTATTTAATTTCCACGTGTTTATGGAGTTTTTGAGATTTATTTGTCAATACTTTCCAATTTGATTGCACTATGGTCCAGTAATATGAATGGGATAATTTCAATTACTTTGCATTTACTTAAGCATGCTCTGTGTACTACGATATTGTCTATTTTAGAGAATGTCCTGTGTGCAGCTAAGAAGAATGTGCATTCTAATGTTGTTAAGTGGAATACTTTGTAAAGATCTACTTAGTTTGGTTTAATTCTGTTATTTCTTTGCTTATTTTTTTGTCTAGTTGATCTATTCCTTTGTGACAATGGAGTGTTAAAGTCCTCTGTAATGATTGTGTTATTACTTACTTGACTTTTCATGTCTGTTAAAATTTTGTCTTATATAGTTGGATGCTCCTATATTTGGTATATAGATATTTATGGTTGTTATGCTTTCCTCCTACAGTTTTCCCCTAAAAAGTATGTAGTGACCTTTTGTTTTTGATCATTCTTATCTGAAGTTAATATTGTCTGTGACCAGAATAGCTACCCCTGCTTTTTTTCTGGTTTCCTATCACATAGAGTATGGTTTTCCACTCTTTGACTTTCAGTCTGTGAATTTCCATTTGAGTTAAATGCATTTCTTGTATACAGAAAATTTTTGGATGTTGTTTCTTGATCTACTGTGCCACTCTGTTTCTTTTGATTAGTGAATTGAGGCCATTTACATTAAGGGTTATTACTGATATATAATGGCTCATCTATGTCATGTTATTTTCCTACTGTTGGTTCCCTACATTCCCACTCTGTTTAATTGCTTGCCCAGCTTGTTAGTTCTTTTCCATTGTTTTGGGAATTGTGGCCTTTTTTTTTTTATCTCTTTCTAGAATATCTTGCAGTACTCTTTGTAGAGTTGGTTTGGTGGTCATGAATTTCTTCAGTTGTTCTTTGTTATGGAAGTATCTTATTTCTACATTAATTTTGAAAGATAGTTTTACCGGGTACATCAATCTGGATTGGAAATTCTTTTCTTTCACGACCTAAAATACTTCACTCCAAGCCCTTCTTAACTTGATGTTGAGAAATCTGCCATTATTCTGATGGGTTTTACTTCATAGGTGATCTGTTTGTTTTCTCTAATAGCTTTTAATATTCTGTTCATTTGCTGCATTTCCGGGATCTTGATTATTATGTGTCTGGGTGTAGGTTTATTTTGGTTATGGCTAATTGGAGTTCTATATTACTTCTGTAATGTCAGATTCTTTACCCATGCTTAGGATATTTTCTGCTATTACTTCTGCAAATAATCTTTTAATGTCACTCATGTTGCCTCCTGCTTTTTTGTTTGTTTGTTTTTTTTTGGCAGTGCTGGGGATTGAACTCAGGACCCTGCGCTTGCTAGGCAAGTGCTTATTCCACTGAGCTATATCCCCAGCCCTGCCTCCTGCTTTTTTATCAACACCAATCAGTCATATACTGTTTTCCTTTGCCTTATCTTGCAGCTGTTGAATTGTTATTTCCTAGTTCCTTGTTATTTTTAGAAGATCTTTCCTTTTGCAGTTGCTAGCTATAATGATGTCTTCAAGGTCTGAAATTCTATCTTCAGTTTCATTCAAGCAGTTTTGTCAGCATTCAATGGAACTTTTAATTTCCTGTATATCTCTTTGAATCTGCTTCATTCATTCTAATTCTTTCCTATATTGTTCATTCAAGGTTTCCATCATTTTTCTATGATCCTCTATTTTCTTTTCAATGTCTTCTTTTGATATGCTGAGCAATTCTTTCATTATCATTGTCACTTCTTTTTTTTTTTTACCTGAGAGATTATTTCTGATCTGTTTTTTTCTATAGCCTGATGTAGCTGTTTATTTTTTACTTCCATTGCTGTCATTTCAGAAATTTCAGGTATGTGACTATGTCAGTGTCTCCTGGAGTTGTTCTGGGTGTGATGGAGGTCCAAGATTGCATTTTGCTACTTTTTGGGGTCATTTTTGAAGCTTCAGAATTTCCCTAGGTCACAGAGTCTCTCCCATGATATCAGTGGGAGGCAGATCACAGACTCTCACCCCTTTTGGGCAGCTCACTGAAGCTCATTAGTTTTCCTGGGACTCAGTGTCACTCCTGAGATCCAGATCTTAATTCTTATTTCCATTCTGTTCCTCTCTTCTCCCTCTCCACTCCCTCCATCTTTTGGTCCCCTTACCATTTGCAAAAAAATCTTTCTCCCTATTTCTGTTACCTTACTCTTTATCTATATTTTGGGTTTGTCATATAAGAGAAAGAGTGTGACATTTAAGCCCATGTGTCTGATCTATTGCACTTAAGATTGTGGTGTCAAGGTGTGTCCATTTTCCTACAAATGACTCAAGTTTATCCTTCTTATGGCAGAGTAGCACTACACAGTGTATAAATGTCACATTTTCTTTGTCCATTGATCTACTGATAGACATATTCAGTGCTTCCAAGATTTAGCTATTATGAGTTGTGCTGCTATGAACAGGTGTATGTATATCACTGCAATAAGATGACATTAATTTTTTCAGAAAGATATTTAAAGGGGGATACCTGGGTCAAATGAAACTTCTAATTTTAGTTTTTTGAGGAATCTTTATTGTTTTCATAATGTTTATACTAGTTTTCATTCCTACCAACAATGTAGAATGATTTCTTTTCCCCTATAGCCTTGCTAGGATTTGTTTTTATTTGACGTTTTGATCATAGCCAGTCTTTGTGGACTGAGGTGGGATCTCAATGTTGTTTTAATTTGCATTTTTCTATCGGCCAGAAATGTTGAACATTTTTTGTGTATTTATTGGCCATTTTGAGTTCTTCTTTTGAGAAGTGCCTATTTATTTTAATTACCCATTTTTTATTAGGTCTTTAATTTAGAGGGGTCTAATTTTTTTAAGTTTTTTTTATACATTCTAAATATTAGTTCTCTATCCAGGGAATAACTGGCAATTTTTTTTCCATTCTGTACATTGTCTTCACTTTGTTGATTATTTCCTTTGCCATGCAGAAATTTTTTAATTTGCTATGATCTTATTTGTTGATTCTTGGTACTATTTCTTCTGCAATTGGGATTCTGTTCAAAATGTCTTTGCCTTTCCCACGTCTTCAAGAGTTCTACATATTTTATCTTCCAGCAGACTGCTCTGATTTTGACAGTTAGCTCTTTGATCTGTTTTGATTTTAGTCTAATGCATGGGAAGAGATAGAAGGGTCTGGATTCAATCTTCTGCCTGTGGATAGCCAGTATTCCCAGAACAATTTGCTAAAGAAACTTTCCTCCAGTATATATTTCTGGCCCCTCTGTCAAAGACCAGATAACTGAGGTTGTATGGAGTTTTTTCTACATTCTGTTTGCTTGGTCCACATATCTGTTTTTATGTCAATACCATAGTGTTTTTATCACTATAGTTTTTCAGTATAACTTGATGTATAGAATTGTGATGTCTCCCACTTTGCTCTCATTATCCAGAGTTGCCTATGTTATTCTTGACCTCTTCTTGCTCTGTATGAATTTAAAGATTGTTTTCTCTAGCTTTGTGATGAATGCTGTTGGTATTTTGATTGTGAATGGTCTTGTTTTCCTGATTAGTATTTCAGTGAATTTGATATTGGTTTACAGAAACATTAATAATTTTTTGTGCTGATTTTGTATCCTGCTATGTTACTGAATTTGTTAATAATTCTAGAAGTCCTTTGGTGAAATGTTTCAGATCTTCTGTGTAGAGGATCATGTCATCTACAAATAATGAAAATTTGAATTTTTTCTTTCTTGTGTATTTCCCTTTTATTTCTTTCTCTTGCCTGATTGCTGTGGTTAATGTTTCAGAAATATATTGAATAGGAGTGGAGATGGTGGGCAACTTTGACTTGTTCCTCTTTAGAGAGAAAGCTTTTAGCTTTTCCTCATTTAATACAATATTGACTGATACTTATAAACATATATATATATATGTATATATATATGTGTGTGTGTGTGTGTGTGTGTGTGTGTGTGTGTATATGCCCACAAATATATGCATACACAAGTATATCCTGTGTATATATACATACACTTGTGTCTTACTTTTCTCATGGCTGAGACAAAATACCCAAAACCCAGACCTTAAGAGAGGAGACCTATAGAGATTTCTGTATATAATCAGCCAGCTGCAAAGGAGAGTGGCACACAGCAGAGGGACAACAGTTCGTGGCAGCAAAAGCAGCAAAAACAACAAATGAGAGAAGAGACAAGCCTCTTTCTGTCCCTTATATTATATCCAGTCTACAAGGATTAGTTGGCATCAGTCAAATCAGTGGACTGATCCAGCAATCACCCAACCTCAATATCAGCACCCTTAATCCCAGAACTGCACTATGAATCAATCATACACTCTAATTCAGCCACCTCCGAGAAAAAAAAAAAAAAAACAACTATGTGACTACATGAGGCTTTGCGGGGACATCTAGACACAAACTCTCTCTCTCTCTCTCTCTCTCTCTCTATATATATATATATATATATATTTTTTTTTTTTTTTTGCGGTACTGGGGATCGAACTCAGGACCCTGCGCTTGCTAGGCAAAGCGCTTATTCTACTGAGCTATATCCCCAGCCCCTAGACACAAACTATAACAACTTGCAAGTATATGCAAGAATTATGAATGGGCCAAAAAGACATACTTAAATAGGAACATCTTTAAAGATTATAAAAAATTTTTCATAAATAAGGTTTACTCTTCATGCATCCACTGTAGAATGATGACAAGTTGCACTCAAAAGAAGGATAATTTACTTAAAGGTCCATGAGAAACCATCTGATGTTGGGGTCTTAGGCCTGTGCCTCCAATATACTGGCCTACCAGTAGCTGTAGTTTCTTTTTACTGACATTTTTGTGAACTTATATTTACCAGGAAAGGGGCTGGAGGTACAGCTCAGTGGGCTAAGTGCTTGCCGCTGAGCACTAGGGCCCTGAGTTCGATCCTCGGTCCCGGAAAAAAAAAAAAAAAAAAAAAAAAAAAAAAATATTTACCAGGAAAGTCGAAAAGAACAACTTGCCATCTTTTGCTGGGGAGGCTGTGTTTACACTACTTCTCTGAAGCAGAGTCTATAACTTTGGTGGCTTTGGAGATTTCTAGATATTTCTTTCACTTTGGAAACATTGAAAAGCTGCATTTTTTTGGCACACTGCATGTCTGTATCTGGGATCCCTCCAGTGATATTTATGTATGGAGTCCTCTTACTTTAGCTCTATGCTAATTGTGAAAGCTCCAACCAATTCTTTGTCCATCCCTGCAGCACATATATTGCAGGCCCTATATTTGCCCTCTTTCCCAGCTTTAAATATTCTGTTAATAACATCACTGTCTACACCGTGGCCTAGTAGCCTTGTTTTCACAGCCCAGCAAGCCTTGAGTCAGCATCTCTTTCTGAGATAACACTTGGGTAGATTATTTTACTTTAAACATATTCACATAAATGCCTCCTTGATGGTGGCAACGGTATATATGTTTTTTTTTTTTTTTTTTTTTTTTTTTGCGGTACTGGGGATCGAACTCAGGACCCTGCGCTTGCTAGGCAAGCACTTATTCCACTGAGCTATATCCCCAGCCCCCCAATGGTATATATGTAGGAGGAGAAGAGATAACAAGTGTCAACTGCTTTGTCTAAGTTTCTCTGTCCAAATTCTTGGTAGAAGCTCAGTTGATTTGACTCAACTGACTCTGAACAGAAGGCTCAGAAGACCAATGTATTTGTGTTCTTTGTTTTGATAGTATTAGCTGTCAGGACGGTGATTTAGTTTAAAGGCTTCAAAAACTATTGAAGTCAAACTGTTAGTTTATGAAAGCCTTAGAGAATGAATAAGTTCAAACACTAATCCTCATAAATGCTTGAAATAATAACATCATAAAGTAGATAATAATCTAATTTTTACATGGGTTCCAACACAAAACTTTCCAAGTCTTTTTCAAATTCTGCTTTCAATTCTTTGGCCCACTTCTGCAGTCCTTTGGATTACCTAAAAAAATAAACAATCCAGAGTCAAATCATGCATGCTGAAATCCAAATACTTTCTGTGAACAAGACTTGATCCTATTGGATTTGCAAGCAAGACAACTATAGCCCTGTTGTTCTTTTAAAATAAATAAATATCTTTGGTGGAAGCAAGGGATCTGGAAGCACTGGCAGAAGCAGTGAAGTCTAGCCTCGAAAGCAGCCAGAGGTCAGTTCAAGGTTGAATGGTCAGTCCCAGGACATGTTTATTTAGGCTGAGTGCAGACCACTGAAGAAGACACAATTCTATGCACGCTTTGGGAACACAGATAGACACCATAAAAGCTGTGTGTCCTTATTAGCAGCTGTTGTGAAGCAGCTGGAAGTGAAGCAGGGAAAGCTTGTCATCACATTTCATTACCTGTGCTAGGACAAGGTGTATGGTTTTGCCACAAATGCATGGCTTGGACAGACATGTCAGAGACAGATGGAGTCGTTACACAAGTATGCGGTCAGCCCTCCTGACATGAGCTGTATCTTTTTCTCTAGATTTGGGAAAGGCATTAATCAGGATTTTGGTGGTGAAAGCTGCTGCTGTTTACTAAAAACACCCTCAGTACTAGTCTCTGTTTCCTGTTTGGGATTCATGTTCTGCAATTCACATTTTATTGTTTAAAATAAGGCAGGGTCAATTCAGTCAGTGTATGACTCTGTCATTAGTGGTCTCCGTTGTCATTGCCTTCCTGTTCAGCTGATCCAGAGGCAATATCTGGCTGCTCTAGAGGTTCCCAAATTGGATTGCTAGATCCCTGGGTATCTGTGGTGGAGAGGCAGTCCCACTGATGGTCAGCGTGGTCTCCCTTGCAGCTCCCTGAATAAATGCTTTCCTTCCCCCTTGATCCCACCCAACCAGTGGGAGTGAGTGCCCTGGCCTCCTGGTGGATGCGTGCCTGACACATAGTAATAAAGTTCACAAGGTGTGGCCTTTGCTCTTCCACTTTCTTTCTTAGAACAACCAGAAGTTGGGCACCTACAGTATTGTAAATCACAGATGAGTTCCTGAAGAAAACCCATGTCTTGTGTGAGTAGGAAGAGAATTGGTTAAAAATTTATTCATGCAAATGTGTTAGTCATTTTATCTTTTTCCGAAGTAACTTAATTTTCAAGGAGGGTATCTAGAAAAGTTAACAGTTATTGCAAATGATCACCCAGTTAAAACTAAATCATAGGCAATGCAAAGAGAGACACATTTATTCCAGATGAACCTACTTGGGTGGGAAGGCAGATTGCCTCTTTTAAAAATAAAGCCAAGTATGCAGCGCAAGACTAGAGACTGTGTTTTCTCAACTTTGCGATTTCAATCTCCCTCTCCATTACCCTTCATAGCTGTATTTCTGCTCTACAGTAATGACAACGACAACGACACGACTGGGAGACAGCAATGGCGTGGACAGACAAGCAAAAGCGACCTATTAAAGACAACACTAAGTGTCCAGATACGTGAAGATGACCTGTATTTACTTAGGAAATATCTTCTAGATGCTTTACAGTAATCCGGAGCAGAAAGAATTCAATTAATGATGAAGAACTTGTCCAAATGATGAGAGCAAAATGTGTAGTGTGGGACAACTGTACATCACTGAGAGGAAAAATTTAGCAAACATCCCTAAGGCCCTAACTTCCAGCTATTTGTTTCAGTTACTCCTTCTAGGCATCTCCAAGTGATGGGAAAACAGACATGATCTATTTCAAAAGTGCAATTTACACTGTTGAGGTGTCCCATATTAGCTAGCACCTTGGTAAAAAAGCAGTACGAGAGGAGATGACAGTGAGAACAGAGAGAGCGTAGGCACAAATACTCATACTAAACGGCTGGTTCAAGTTAAATTAATTCATTATCTTTCCTGCTCTGTGTTAAGCAGCAATCCATGAAAGTTAGATGCACAGAAATAATGTTCAAAGTCTTTTATTCAAAGTTGCTACAGTATTTTATCTGCCTAAGGTATGGACCTCCTTTTTTTTCTAAAAGGAAGGCCATGCTTAATATAAATGCTTCTCTTTTCTAACTACGAAAACATGGTTATTGTGCAAAATAATAAGAATAATACAGAAAACCATTAAAATGACAGTCATTCACTGTAAGAGGTAAACATAGCTAATATTTTTAATTTATTTTCCTCTATTTTTATATGCACATGAAAACATGTGCATGTTTTACAAAGTTGAAGATGTTGTATTCAAATATCTCAATTATTCTTTAAAAATAGTCTAATTATTTAAGTATTCTTTTTTTAGACATCCAGGTCTGTCCTGTCAAAATATTATAAGGAAACCTATAACAAACACCCTTGTATAACAATTGCGGCAGGCCTGATTCAGTTAGTTAGTTAGTTAGTTTTCTGTCTATTGCATTCTGGAAAACTTCTGTTTCATCCATTTTTCTAGTTCATTTTGCATGGTGTTTACTAAGCTACAATTGTTCTCTATGCATCGAGGGTACTAATACTTTGTAATATTTATTTAGAATATTTCCTTCATTTTTTTCTCATTCACTTTTTACATTTTGTTGCTTTTATTAGTAAAGGGAAGTTACATCAAATTTGAGATTTTCTTTTGATGTCTTTTCTATTGCTTTTGAAAGTGTTCATCACATTTACTTATAGTTCTCTTCATTTTAAACATTATGCAAGAAATTGCTATTGTTTGAAAAAAAACAATGGATAAGTATACAATAAAGCTGGGACTGCCCCGTGTCCTACAGTCCCTTCTTTGCCAATCCTTGCCAATAGATGCACCTTTAGTTTTTGATGATTGTACTTTTTTATCTTACTTTTTATTTATTTTTTTATTTTTTATTTATTTTTTCTTTTGCGGTACTATCTTATTTTTAATATATCTGAGATTTATTGTTGTTGTGTGGTCTGAGGTGAAAATTGAACTGAGAATTTCTTTCCAGATAGTGAGCCAATTCTCCAACATCATTGTTGAATACTTCATTTCTTCCTCTTTGGTCTGTGAAGGCCCATATTTTTTGAGTTATAAAGACAGGAAATTCACAATGACATTATGCAACAAAAATAACTTGCTTTCAGTGCTTAAATACGTGACTGGCTAAGCACATAGCTGTTCACACACTTGTAGTCTATGTAGAGGCAGAGCATGTTGCTGTTGGACAAGCAACTGGAGTGTCCATTTTTAACAGAATGTTCTAAATTGCTGAACCACACAAGCCTTTAATTTTTCAGTTCAGTTCAGTTCAATTCATCTGACTTAATTTCAACCAGTGTTTATTAAATGCTTATTATATGCATTCACTGTAGTATGTGAATTCTGGTAGATCTAGTTTTGGATTTCAACCCAGTCTATATGCAAGTATGGAGTTGAGCAACTTGTCCAATAACTCAGAGAAAACCTGAACAAAAATGCTGGAGGAGCCAGTAGAGGCTTTACTGAAATCATTTGAATGACTATCTTCATAGTTTGAATTGATATGTTTTCAAGGTTACAGGGTGACTTTGTGTTCTCATCTCCAAAGGTGACAATAACAATCTGTCCATGTCATTTGGATTATGCCATAGGAGCAGGTTGAAGGTGCATAAGCATGTGACCGAGCAAAATAAATAAATAAAAAACATATGTAAGTCAAAAAGACATGTCCTTTTCCCAGTATAAAAACATAGGAAGACAAAGATGCCTGTCTTTCCCGGATAACTATCCATGGTTCATCAAGAACAGAGGAGTGAACAGAAACAACACTCTTATCACAGATGCCATATGAATATCTGAAAAAATCATGTCCACAAATATTCCCTTCTACTTGTATTTATATTGCTTATCTTGTCTTTTGATCATGTTAGCATTCTTTTTTTTATACTCGGATGTAAAAACAACCTGATGAGACTATATATATTTTTTGATTTCTATTAGAGAAAACAAAATTATTCATGTGATCCCATTAGAGTATGACAGAAAACTGCTGACAGGATGGAAACATACCAAAGATGTGTTTCTTTTATTTGTAGTTGCATGGCCATTTTTCTTTATTACTTCTGACACATTGCTTATCATACAAGCAGCACAGGAGATCGGGGAATGCTGTGTGAACACTTCGCTCCTCCAGGTAGTTCAGAAGCACCTGCTAATTGCCTGCCACCATTGTATTTGCCATTTCTCCCTTATTCTTCCTCTGGCTTGGAATCTCTAAGTGGCAAGATTTTGCATAATCCACGGTAGACTGAGTATTTTCTTGGTTTAGTCAGCAGCAATATTGCTTTCAAACTTAGTTATGAGAGCATTTCTCTTATTATGATATGCTTTTATTTCCTAATATTCAGCTAGGTTATAATTTTAAGTTCACTTGTGTAAACATACGGTGAATTCAGAAAGCCAGATATAGAGAATTTGATGTGTTTTCCTACCAAGGTGTTCCTAAAACAATGTCTAAAACAGTGCAAATTATGGGAACTCAACAAGTGTCTATCGACTGAATGTTGAATGAACCAATTATAGCAGAGACATTTGCTACATAGGAAGGGAAACACAAAAATGCATGACATATTGTTTCTATTCTCACAGTAGTTGTAGGAGAACTGGGAGCTATGATAGACACAAAATTAAATAATGTAAGAGATGCTTTTTAAAAGTATACACATGAAAGACATACTGTTGCTCCTGTGAGCAACAGTGTTCACCAAATGAGCACTATTCACCTACCCATTTCTAGGCCTCCTTTGCAATTAGGGGTCAAGTGGCTAGACCTAGTCAATAAAACATGAGTGGACTTTAATATCCACTAGAGGTTGTTCACAAGCAGAGTGGCTCTTCCCTCTTGCTCTTGCTCTGCTTGGCTCTAAAGATTATGTATTCCTAATGGCATAACCACAAGTCGAAAACAGCTTAGCTCCCTGCATCACCACTTGGAGGAGTACTACCCTAGAAAACCTTTCAACCCACCTTATTCTTAAAATGTGAACTAGGATAAGTTTTTGTGTGAAATCTGATTCTTCTATGCAACAGGGAGAATGAAGTAACTTAGTACAATTAGGACAGTTTCAAGAGGTTGGAGGGCCAGGAAAGCCTTCTGATTGTGGTAGGTTACACTTAATTTTGAGTGTGTTTAGTAATTAAAATTAAAGTTGGGTCCCACTGGTACTTTTTATTAAAACAGAAAACTCCATTTTGAAATTACACATGGAATTGCAGAGTTTCCAAATAACCAAAAACAATTTTGAAAAATAAGAGCAAAGTTGGAGGTTTTGTATTTCCTGATTTTAAAACCTATCACAAAACTATAGTAATCAAAATGTTATCGTAGTGGCATAGAGACATATAGACCAATGAAATGAGGAATAACATATAGAGCCCAGGACTAACACTTTGCATGTATGGGCAAGTGATCTTTAAGAAGATTTCCAAGATCATTCAATAGAGGAAAAGTTTTCTTTTCAAAACATGACCCTGAAAAAACTTGATATCCACATGTAAAAAATGAAATTGGACCCATACCTTATATCATATTTTGAAATAAATGTAAAATAGATGAAAGACTTATATGTAAGAGTTCATACTATACAAATCTTACAAGAAAACATAGGAAAAACTTTGTGCAATGGATTTATCTTAAAATCAGAGACAACAAAGAAAAATTAGACAAACTGGATGAGACTGAAATTTTAAAACTTTCACGCATAAGACAGTACCATTAACGCACTGGAAAATCAATTTATGGCATGAGAGAAAATACTTGAAATTCATATATCATTATCAGATATCAGAGTTCAATATCCAGAATATATAAAGAACTTCTCCATTCAACAACAACAACAACCACAACCCAATTCAAAAGTGAGAAAAATACTTGAATAAACATTTCACCGAGGGAAATACACAAATGGCTAGCAAGCATATGAAAAGAATTTTAAGATCACTAATCACTAGAGAAATGCAAATCAAAACTATACCAAGATAACACCGCACACCCATTAAAATGGCTAAAAAAAGCAAAAGTAAAACAGAGAGTGACAAGTGTTGACAAGGATGATGAGAATTTACATCGCTTTTGTGCACAGTTGGTGAGAATGCAAAATGGTACAGTTGCTATGGAAAATAGTATAGAGGTTCCTCAAAAAATAAAAGATAGAATTACTACATGATATATACATTTCACTTCTAAATCTATAGCCAAAGGATTTTAAAGCAGGATCTCAAAATTATTTGTACACCTGTATTCATTTTAGAATTTTTCACAATAGCTTAGTGATGGAAGAAATCTAAATCTGTCCATTAACAGATTAATGGATAAGCAAAGTATTATATACACATACAATAGAATCCTATTGAGCCTTACAAAGAGAGGAAATTCTGACATACTAAGACCGGGATAGCATTTGAAGACATTATGCTAAGTGAAATAAACTAGTAACATAAAGACAGGCACCGTATGATTCTGCTTGTGTCAAAATCTGATCAAATGCATAAAGAGAAACTAGAGTGCTAATTGCCAGAGTCTGGAAGGCGAAGGGTATGGGGAGTTAGTTTTGGGTATAGAGGCTCATTTTTGCAAATGAAAAGAGTTCTGGAGGTGGATGGTAGTGATTGTTGAACAATTATGTGATTATATTTAATATTATCAAATTATATACATAAAAATTAAGATGGTAAATTTTGTTATATATTTTTAACCACAATTAAACATTTAAAATTAAGAAAAAGAGTTGCATGCTTTCCTCTGTTATAGGTACTAATTTGGGCAGTGAAAAATATTTCTATTACCAGGAAGATAGGCTCTCCACATACATATTTTTCATATTTTATAGATGAATTGGAACAACTATAACCTTAAAGTTAGTTAGTAACCTTTGGTCATCATTAATGGGACAATGACCACAGCAAAAGATCTTTGGTCATGTTACTGGGAAATTTTTCTGAATTGTTTCCTGAGAGAACATGTAAGTACTTTTACTAGTGCTACTGTTAGTGCCATGTGTGCCTGGATATTTCATCTGAATTCCTTATTCAAGAGCAAAGGGGGCAAGCTCATCCATCTTACTTGTGTCTCCTTGTGGCATAATTTGCTCATACATGCCACACTTCTTTATGCGTGCTTATGTGAGATCATTTTCTAGTTTTCACTCAATCTTTATCACTACCTCCATTTATCAATTTTAAAGCATTTTCCGATTTTGGAATGAGTATAGCTATCATGAAGGTTGTAAAAGAGAGCATATGTAATATACTTCAATGGAATGAGTATAATAAAACCGACTACAAGAGAAGATGGCAGGTCCAAACTGTGGTTATCAATGGGAGCTGAGACAATGGAGAATACCTGGTGGAAGCTGGGACCATGCCGGATACTGAAAATACAGCGGAGCAGCTGAAGGTACATATTGAGGGACAGCAAGGTATGTCACTCTCTTCTCCCACGCTTTGGTTTCCATCAGTTCTACACATTGTCCTAGGCTTAATGGAAGTCAATGAGCAGGGAACCTGGGTGTATTAGTTACTCTCCTTTCACTAATGAGACAAAATATCCCATGCCCAAATTAAGGAAAGGAAGATTTATTTAGCCTACAGTATGTAGAGGTTTCAGGCCATAATAAGCTGGCTTCAAGGCAGAGTGGCATGGCACAGGGGCAATACATCAAGGCAGCAGAAGACAGCAAAAGCAACAAAAGCGAAAAGAGGGGACAAGCAAGCCTCTTTTTCTCCCTTATATTTTATGCAAGTTACCTGCTCTCAGCTGGGTGTAGCACTCACATCATCTCCATGTCCTCCTCTTCCATAGGCTCAGGATGTTTGCAAATTGAGGGGCCTGACCCCTTGCTGAGTCCTTTATTCAAGCTTCTTTACTTCTCAAATTGACACAATGGACAACATCCTAGAGTGGTAAGGGCATATTTTCCATACCCTAGGTGAAGAACTGCTGAGTTACTTAGTTAAGCTTCTAGACTTCTCAAATTGGCACAATGTATCAACCATTACACTGGAAGAAATAACTTGCAGAGATTAGCTCTCTGCAGAGCATAATAAGCAACACATGGAGAATAGACCTGAGAACCATCAGGGCAATGACCATTATAAACACTAACCCTGCTATGCATTTATGTATCAGAATTAGAGGTAGGTATACACCTTCCCTACAGTTGAGCAAAAATTTGGCATGGGGTAGAAGTCATTTGGAAGATTCTGGCAAGTACTTACACTGAGTGTGTTTAGAGGCTTACCCTCTTTGTGTAGACAGACTGATTGTTCTTTGGGGAAGTCTTTGCAATGTAGGCACATGGAGAGTTTAGGAACCAGAAATTAATTAAGGTGAAAGAAAGGTACAAGAAGGTACTCCTAGGAAAAATGGTCCTCTAATGGAAATACTATTTGGGAAACAAGATGATTGGTCCAGAAGTGAAATCCAATCAGTGGCCTTGGAGAATTAATATGTCCTGGCATTCATGGCCAGCTGAGTTCTTTCTTGAGAAGACACAAGCTGGGAGGTACATACTCCTGTTCTCCATGAACATATTTCCTGGCTGGACATACCAAATCTCTTAAAAGATCCACAATAAATTTCCTTTGCTTTTGCAAAGTGATTTCAAATACATGAAAAGATGAAAACATGACAAATCATAACACTGATAGAAAAATGCTTTTGATGTCAACCAAAAACATTGTGGTTGCTTTTGTTTCAGAATGGAAAGTTAAAGAATTGGACAGTAAGATCTTATCTCAGAGGAAACAAAGGAGGAGAAAATGAAAAACTGAGTATTAAGAGGAAGGAGTGAGATGACACAACTCTTCATAATATTGGGGGAAATTGTTAAATCCTTGCTAATCTATCTGCAGAAATTGCCCCATTTAAATTGTACAGGCGCTTTTCAGTCTAATGGATCTCCTACCTTGACATTCTTAACCATCAGACTGCCAGAAGCTTTACTGTTCTTTGGTTTTTAACTGTTCTTTTTAATTTTAGAGTTTCATGCTGAAGATAAAATTTCTAAGCTTCTCTTAAGAATTTAAGGACTATCACCAACACTATTGATAATACCCTATTGCTGTGGGTGTGTGTGGACAAGCAATAGAAATAGTACTTAAGAATTCCTCTGGAAATGCCACACTGTCACTGTTCAGTCTCATCTGAGCAGCTGCTTGAACTTCAAGTGATGTCTGATTAAGTCTTATATCAACGGTAACTGGTGAGATGTCTGGGGAAGTATTTCAGCATTAGAATATCTTTAGGTCAAATGAGGCCCAGGGAGCTGCAGCTTAATTTGATCCATTGCAGCAGGGAAACACAAAAGCTTTTAAGTATTTGGTGGCACAGGTCCCACCAGAAAATAATATTCAGCACTCTGGGTCAATTCAATATTTAATTATATCAGTTAAGCAGGGAACTAATCTAATACAAGCTTTTTGCAAATGCTCTTTCTATATTTAGCTATGCATGCCATGAACTTGCTAGATAGAAAATTTGAAATACTTAAAAGCTCTTTAATAGAAACATCATCTATTTCTTTACTGGGGCTTGCTTTTTGAAAAATAGAAGAGCTGTTTTCTCTGGGAGTTTCAGCAGGAGCTAAGCTGGGGGTCTGGACAGTTACTCAGGAGATACTGTGTGGAGATGTGAATGGTTGCTCTGCCAGTAAGTGCACACAAGTAATTAGCCTGTGCCTCTCTGCCTCATTAGGGAGCCAGGGCTCTATTGTACAGTGTTCTGTCTGAGCATGCGCACCAGTCTCACTGAGCAGCACCCCTCCTGTGGGTTTCTCCACCTTTGAGACACTGAGGATGTTCATTTTAACCTGATTTCCCTTACAGGAGGAGAGGAACACAGTTCCATAGGATGAACCTGTTTTTTGATTCCCTTCGGGTATATTCCTGCTTCACTGCCCCCCCCCCAACTGCAAGATATTTGAAGAGGACTTAAAAGTGTTTTGTTTTTTTTTTAATTCCCAGTGAGGCAAAACCTTATCAGTCTGCTGTAATATTGCTGCAAAACCTTGTTTTGAATGGGTGTGTCCTGTCAGATTGATTGGAGGTTTCTGGCTGGAATGTTTAATTATCACCTAATTAAGACAGGCTTCTGTTAGTCTCTTTTTTGTATGCCTTGAGATTTGCCAGTGGCAGGGTAAGTCTTGCTTGACTGACAGCTGTCAGTGGCCCACATGGAAATGAGAAATAATCTGACAGACAGAAGACAAAAGGTTTCACCCCAACACTGACCTATACCAGTATTTCTTTTCTCCGCTCCAGCATTGAGCAGATGTCATGGTTATGTGGTGCATTGACTTGGCCAGTGGAGGTTGAATTCTGGGCAATAACTGGAGTGATCCATCAGCATATTTATCATAATTCAGATTCCAAACTCTTTAGGTTGGTCAGGCTACTTCATTCAGTGATCGACTGCTTTACACACCACCACTGAGATAATCAGAAAGAACTGATCCCACTCAGAGGAGCTGAATCTAGGTCTACTTAAGTCACACCCAGGGTAAAGGTGATGCGGAAGATAATAACCCCACAGTCTTTTATATTTAAAAAATCTGGTGATGAGGTTAAAATCACATAGTCCTTGATTTGAATTTCTTTCCGATTCTGTCCATTACACTCAGCAATTCAAACTAATATTTTTGTAACATCAGCTTTGCTTATACTAATCACCTATTCAGAGGCCCCTTAAAGACTGTCCGTTGGTGACTAGAGATCTCAACTTGGAATTAATGGCTGCGTAGGTGGACTCACCCATCCTGCCCAGTTGCCTCCTTTGTCCAGTGGCAGCTCCACTTCGCCAGGCTCTCCCCCTCTTCCTTGATTTTTCAGCCTTCTTAAAATCACTCTGATTTTCAGCCTTGATTTAGGCTTGCTTCCATTTTCTTTTCCTCTGTCTGGATCACTTCCAAAAATAATCACCAGATTCTGCTTTAACTAAAGTTTGGCTTTCCCTAGTATCATTGATTCTTGTGGGGTTTCAAAGAGCAGGAATGATCATTCCTTACACCCAAGTGCCGGGATAGAAGACAAGTGTAGCAGGCTCCATAACCCACACTGCTACCGTCGCCTCGTTATTCTTCGTGCCTTGCCGAAAATCTCTGCTAGGAGACACAGGGCATCATCCAGACTGTCTTCTACACTCCTGTTATCATCCATGTCATCTGCCGAGTCTCCCAGACTTGAAACAGTGACACCCTGCGCATCCCTCAGCAGTGTTTCTTTTTAGAATCTTTAACAGAATGTCCTAAAGTGACAGAGAAATGAGCACAACCAGGAAGCTAGAGATTCTGTTTTCAGTACTGTAGCAGCCGTAGCCCCCGCATGTACCTTTCCACCCTCTTTGCCGTCCCTTGTTCCTTCCATCCTTTTCCACCTCCTTACTTTTCCCTTTCATATCTGTTCCCATTGTTTTTCTTCTTCTTCGCTCACACTACTAAATCACCTATGTAGCTTGTCTTTCAGGGTCTACAAAAACAACAGTTGGATCCAAATCAAAACAACCTAAATCTAGACCAAGCCCTGTTCTCCCAGATAGAGCTGAATTTTCCCTCCTCCATACTAATACTACCACGCCTGGACCTCTGTGGCTGTGCCTGTTACACAGCATGAGAGCCACTGACTCCCTTGGCTGCCTTCCTATAAGTTCTTGCAAGGCAGGATCTTCTTGTTTGTTTTGTGTCCTATTTGTTTTGTTATCCCCAGTGAAAAACAGTATCTTAATTTCATTTTAATCAGCATAAGGCAACTAAGACCGAATAGTTTGATGGCAAGAGATACAACTGCAGTTTCAAAATCTGCTGAGGTCATTAGCTGAGGACATAGTCAATATTAGAACAGTACTTCAAAGTTATTTTGTATTTTACTTCTAAAATATTAGATCGTTCATTTCCAGAAATGTATGTAATGAACAATTTGCAGTTTGGGCAAATGGTTGGAGTAGAGTGAATCAGTAAATCTTATAAAGGATTTTGATATATAAAGTAAAAAGAGAAGTGAATAAACCAAACATTGTAGTTTGAAACTCTATCAAACATCCTTCATAAACTGGGTGAAAAACCAAAAATTTGGGGATACACAGAAATAAATAATAAAATTGATAATGCTCCAAGAGATGAGAGATGATATTGTCTCTGAGTACACATGGAATATTTATAAAAAATGATCATAGTTTAGGCCTCAAGAGAAGTCTAAACTTAAGACTGCTTGGAAGAAAATTTTTATCTTTAAATAAATTTTCATACCTTTAAATAAATTTCTAAGAAAATAATAAAATCAAAGAGGACTAGGCTTTAACTCCAAAAATTAGGAAAAGAGCAATACAGCGTTTTCAAGGAAACAAGAATGCAAAAATACCAAAGCCAATTATAGAGCTCAATGAAATAGAGATGATATATGTGAAATTTAAAAGAATTGAATTCCCATTATTTGAAACAATTATTAAAACAGACTGCTGCAAAGACTAATGAAGAAAAAGGAGAGAGATACAAATAAACAAAATATCTAACAAATAAAAATATACAGGGGCAATCACCACAGACACAATATATATTTAAAATTTAAAATATTAATTGATATATGCTATAAGATTTGTAATCTAAATAGAATGATTAACTTTCCCAAGGCATACATTGTCACAAAAGAAGTAGAAAATTCATAGTCTAATATGTGCTAATAAATCCTTTCAAGGAAGATTTATTTTACTTTTATTTTTAAAAAATAGAATAGAAAGGGAATATTATCTATGTAGATTATAACTTTTATAATTATGAAACAGATAATTATATACAGTATATACAGTGGTACCTGTATATACTCACTCATGAACTTAATTTTTTCCACAATTTTGGAAAAGATGGCCACATTTGTTTTTGTGTAGGAAAGATGGCCATGGTTGTGTTTGTTACCCAATGTAGAGTTTGTAATCAAAAACAAAATTTTGCTGAATGCTTTTGTTTGGAAACTAAATGTTCACAAACAAAAGCATTTGTGAAATGAGGTACCACTGTGTGTGAAAATTATAGATCCATTATATTTAATGAGCAGTTAATGAAAAATTTCTCAAATATGTCAACTAAACTGAGATGAACACTTGT
Source organism: Dinomys branickii (assembly GCA_004027595.1). NCBI lineage: Eukaryota > Metazoa > Chordata > Mammalia > Rodentia > Dinomyidae > Dinomys > Dinomys branickii. Next base: position 51,546 of record PVLD010006363.1, read on the forward strand.
TTTAAAAACTGGTGAACAATACATATCATCCACAGGAATGCAAGGATTTTTCAACATGAGTAAATATATCAGTGTGGCTCACCACATTAATTAAACAAAGAAGAAATATATTATCTCAGCAGATCCAAAATTATATATTAATAATCTACTTATACTTTTAAGATAACTTTTAATCATTGAACAATAGACAGTTACAAATAAAACATGTACAGCAGACATCAATAACAAGGAAAGGACTTTAGTATTTCCCTTTAAGATAAGAAAACAAACAAGAGAAATTTCTAATATTGCTACTCTTAAAAATAATAGTAGAAGTCCTAGCCAATTATATTAGGAAAGAAAAAGATCAAATTGATTGAAAGAGAAGAAATAAAGTTATCATTATCTGGAGATAGTAATATTCTATCTAGAAGAGTCAGTAGGATATCCAAAGTGCTACAAGAGTTACCACTGTTTATTGTGACCAGGTAGAACTTATTCCTAGAATGCAAGAATTGTTCAATGTAGGAACATCAATAAACATGATACACTATACTAACAGAATGAAACATAAAATCCATGCTATCTTATCAGTTGATGCAGGAAAAGCATTTGACAACATTCAGTAACACCTTGTGATTTAAAAAATACTCAACAAACTAAGAACAGAAGGAAACTACCTCAACATAATGAATACCATGAGTGAAAGCTGCACAGCTAACATCATACTTAACAGTAAAGACTCAAAATATTTTCCTCCATATGATTTAAAAAATGAATAAACATACAGATCTAGAAATTCTAACCAGAGCAAACGGTTAATTTATAATACATACATGGATTCCATTCCTAGCTTTTTATCCCAAAGGCATTCTCATGTAAGGGCCCACATGTGGAGGTGCTGACTGAGATATTCTTTGCTATGGCGTAGTAGAGAGAATGACTGGCTTACATCAGAGACATGGATTGGGAATGTGTTGGCAAGTGCGGACCAAAGACTAGATGTTCACATGGCAGCATGGATAGACTTAAAGACACGATGCTAAGTGGGAAAAGGTAAGAAATAGAATGATATATGAGGCAATATAACATTTTTCTAAATTTAAATGCACAAGTGCAAGATAACAATACACATTATTCTTAAACATAAATAGACAAAGGGCAACTGGGGTGTGGGGAAGGAGAAGGGAAAGAAGGGGAAATCATGTGTATGTGTATATACAGGACAGCTAACAGTGGTACTGCTGTCTTCTGTTCCTTTACTCAAAGGAACAGTTAATGATTACTGGTTTGATCAATATTGCAGGTCTGTATTTGTTTTCCTGAGAAACCACTTTGAAGATATCAATACGTAATACAACAACCATTGTTAATTTTCTACCACTTTGTCTGTAACTCTGTATTGTTTGTATTGTTCTTATGCTATTTTGTAAATGGATGTCTGTTCGTTAATATGGTTTCCTTCTTTTATTTTTAAAATAAAAAAATGTAAGTAGAAAAAGGATGCTGTTTGGGAAGGGTTAGGAGAATGAATACAGGAAAGGAGATGAAATGAAGCAAAAAATAAAACAAGAGAAATTTTTTCCACAATTATTAAATGCTGTGAACTGAGAAGCATAATCAAATCAATGTTCTGAAACTAAAACTCAACTGAAAATAAAGTAGTGTCTAAGACATCTTCACACCACCCAGAATACTAGATATTGATGATTTTCATATTTTCATATGTAATTAAAATTAGAAATATTTTAATATAGGAAATAAATTTTGCAAATGTATTTTGGAGTGAATTGTATATTTTTAGTTAAAATATACTTTGACTTCTAATCACTTTGCACACAAGTCTGCATTTGAGTGTCTTTCTTAGAAGTCTCCATGTCCCTTTTTTCCCTTTGGGTAACATCTTTCTAACAAAAATTATTAGTGATAATGATAATACACTGCATTGAGGTTCATGTTGCATTAGCGAGGTTGTGGATATCAACAGAAACATCAAGTATTTCAGTTACAGGTGTTAGGGAGGGTGGAGAAATGATAGATCAATATGATCGATGAACATTGTATTCATGTATGTAAATGTCGCACCAAATCCCGCTAATATGTACCCTTAATTTAGGTTAATAAAAATTTTAAAAATAATTGGGAAAATCATATCCGTCAATCAGCTTCTACTTTCACTGAAGAATCTAAAGGAAATTGATGAAAAAAAAATCCCAAATATTAATATCCCAATAATATAAGAGCACTAAAACAGTCTTAAATGAAAGCTAAGCTTAATTTATGAATAGCAATGTAGAACTACCTTCTTCTGTGATTTCTAGAAAAATAAAATTGGCCCTCCTTCATGTGCTCCTCACCATTTGTTGAGAGCAAAAAATATTTGCTTTTCAAAATCATTTCGTTTAGTGCTCACAGCTTGAATATGTGTTAGTACATGCCGATTTTCCTCCCGTGCTTAAATGGGATCATAGGATATATTTTTTCATTGCTTGCTTTGTTCAGTATACAGTGAAAAAAACTCCTTTTAATTCTGCCTCAAAGAAAAAAGATGATTATTCGATGATATTCCAGGGTACCTAAGTTCCTATTCTTAGCTTTCTGTAAAGTAAAGGGCTAGTAAAATGTATGCATAGATTGTTGTCATAATTACCCTATTTGAACAGATGTTTCCTGTCTGTTGAGGTTGGAAAGATTGGAGCCCGTGGTATTCTGATGAGCTTTTAGAGCTCAGGCGAGGCAGGAGACGAGCTTTTCAGAAAAAGCAGTAGACATCCGAGTCATGTGCTTGTTCTGCTCCTCTCCTTAGACTATAGAGAATGCGTTGCAGTGGGGCCAATTTTCACATTTTTATTATTACTGTGTGGTTTTTACCCTTATAAGGGTCCTAAAGCTTTTTCAAATTCTACATCTTCTTGGATCTTCACAACTAACCATTGAGATAAGTAAAACAATTATATTTTTACTTTATCAATGAAGTAACCAAGGTTCAGAGAAGATGATTTATTTCCTAAAGTAAAAATACCCCTTGACACCATCAGTAGCATGTTAACAAAAATAGGGTTTAACATTTATTTTAAAATTAAGTATTATTATGAATATTACGTAAAGTTGTTAAAAGGAAGAGAATAGCTGATCAACAGGAGAGATGAAATACTAAAAACTAATTGATCAACATTTTCTTGTTTTAAAAAAGGAAGTTTAAAACTCTATTGGAGAAATACAATATTTTGGGAAAGTCAGCATAGAACAACTAATATCAAAATGTCTACTAATAAAGTGATTGGACCTAAATAAAAAGAAAACTATCGTTTGGCCATCTAGGAATTATCATCTCCTCAACCAGAACAAAATCTCATTTTGGGAACTAAATCCCATTTTCCTAGAGTTTTAAATCATAATGGTTTCTATCAGAAGTTAACAGAGTAACAAATTTTATAGACTAAGGGGGGAAAAAAGGGATAGTCAAGAATTTTACACCTAGCTAAAATAACTTCTTAACATCAATTTTATAGAGCAGCTGAATACGCAACAAAGAATCAGGGAATGTTCTTCCCACAAACACTTCTCAAAGGCTTTATTTTTGATCATATTTTGAACAAATAAAATGGCTAAAAAGACATTAAAAACTAGAACAAAAATAAAACTTGATACTATGCTGTACAAAAAATACATACTCCAAGCAGAGATTAAAAATGCTTAACAATACATCATACAATAAAAAGTAAAAACAGCAGCATTATAAATTTGTTTCCTAACAAGGTAAAAATCATAAGAAAATGCACTACAAGTGACTGAGACAAGACATAAACTGAAGACAAAGGCTAAAGTTTCAATAAAGACTATTAATGTGAACCCAAAGACTCACTAACAATTTTCATACATTGTAAAACCTCAGAAGTTTCCAGAAGAAGTACACAGGATCACACAAGGATTGAACCCGAACTTTAAACTATACAACAATCTTTATGAACATCACATGGAATATTAGTAATCAAAATATCATACAAGAATGATAATATACTACAACCATATGAGATTTTTCTGAAAGAAGATTCCCTCTTAAGAAATTTATTATTATAATCTATCATATTTATGAAGCAAAAACATCATTTATATGTCTCCAACATATACAAAGAAATAACTGAAAAATGTAATACTCATTCACAATAAAATAAAAATAAATGACTACTTCCTTAAGGAGAGATGATAGACTGACTTATTCTGCAAGTAGAAAAAAAGCTCTTTAATTAGTAGAGAAATACTAAAGCTTTTTCTGCTAAGTACAGAAGCAAACAAAGGGTGCCCGCCGTAATCACTGTTATTCAGTAATATATGGAAGGGATTAGTGAATAGACAAATAAATAAAAGAGCACTAAACACAAAAGTGCTGGTACATAAGATTTAAATAGTATTAGCTTTTACAAATGATACAATTATATCTGGAAAAACAAAGAATGAGGGAAAAAACACTTGTGATAAGATACAGTTATAAAATAAGGCTTTAAAAATCAATAGCTTTTATGACTATCTCAAAAGAAGATATACATAGCATCTTTGTGTATATATATACATACAATTTTTATATTCATGACAAAAATTGTCCAAAATGCATATGAAGGACACTATGACTACCCCTGAAAGATATTAATACAGACTTGAGTACTTTGAAAACATAGCATAAATTTAATAGAAATAACAATACATCTGGTTTTTTCCTTGAGCAAGACAGGTTCATTATAAAATCTACTTGAAAGATAAAAGAAACAAAAAATAACCTTTAGAATTTTGAAAACAAGGGAAATAGCGGGGATGCCGTTAGCCCTAGTCCATTGAAGAGCATATGGAAACCCTCTACAAAGAAAATGAAAGGTGGGTTTTGGCATGAATAGAAATGCCAGTGCGGTAGAACAGAAAGTCCAGAAATGATGTTTGGGAAGGTGATTGAATCACGGGAACATTAGTCTGCTGATAACTTTATAGCTAAATATGATTTGGAAGGTGAAACCTGGTTGGAGAAAGGTGGATCACTGGAGATGCGGCCTGGAAGGGATCATCACCCTCCTTCCTCCTGCCTTGATCTCTCTCTGCTTCCCACCACCTTGTCCTGAGTTATTTCTTCTCTGCCATTCCCTCTGCTGTGACACCTTCCCTAGCAGGCAGCCCACTACAGACTGAAAGTTCTACAAACTATGGACCAAATAAAACTCTCCCCGCTTCATTCGTGGGTGTCAAGTATTATGTCTCAGTAATGAGACAGTAACTAGGCAGTAACTAGGACAATAAACTAAAGATAATAAAGGTGTAAAGTTTTAGCTGACACAAAGTTGTTCTTGTTAAAATAAATGAGCTGTGCTCTGTCAGAGATAGTTTTTTATTGAAAATTTTGTTTGTAAATTTATCAATAAAATTGTATATATTTATAGTGTGTAACATGTTTTGAAATAAGTATACCTTATGAAATAACTATAGCAAGCTAGGTAGTATCTGCATTATATACTTATAACACTTTATAATTTATCTGTAACAAGAACACAAAATCTACTGTTAACAATTTTAACTCCTTCAGACATTGTCCTTAGAGTCACCAAGTTATACAAAGATTTCCTTTATATCTACTCCTCCTTTTTTACCGAGATGTCCTATCCTTCGGCCAACTACAGCTATTGCTCTTTATCTGAGTGCTACGTGCAAGGTTGGCAGTCAGATGCCACCACCACTCACGCAGCTTGCTTTGCGAGGCCTTTGGCAATCCCTGCAATCTTCACATCACGTAGGCCTGAGAACCAGGCCCTACATCCACCGTCCCATTTCTTCCCACAGGCTATAGGAAGGCATTAGAGTCTTTATTAGGGATTTTGCGGACTCAGCCATGCAAAAGGTGAGGACTGATTGAGGAGTTGAACCAAGCTGGTCCTCTATTTTACTACAGAATCTTCTTGTTTCTCCCATGGTGTCTGGCATCTGATGCTGATTTCATTAGGCCCCTTTTACTTGTGTAAGTGCGTCATCACATTTCTCAAGTATAGAAGATGAAAGATTCTTGAGTAGAGTTTTAATCTTCCATTTAAAGCTAGAATCACTTAATCACAGTTAGAGTTCTATAAATATTGTAGTGAGAATTGTTTTCAGAAAATCAATACATTTTTGCCTTTGATTTATGGTGGAGAGAGAAATAAATCTAAAATATTGGAAAATGTTTAACACCTTTGCAATTCATGCCTTCCCAATTTAATTCTAAAAACAATTACATGGAGTTCTTAATAGGAATTGTAAGATCTAATGTGCAGACACAAAGTTACATTGGTTATCTACACCAGATTCTCTTATCATTGGTCATTTCTTCCATTGTACTGGTGTTAAGATATCATTCTCAATGTTTTATAAAAAGAACACCTAGAGTGATAGTTAAAATATATGTAAGAAAGGAAAATTCTCTGGAAGAATTTTAAAAAATTCAAACCTCTTTCTCTGCTGCTATGTTAGGTGCTCTGAGTGAATGCCTATGGCTGAGAGGAGGATGAATTCCCCAAATTTACAGGAATTCACAGGCCTTGTCCGTGGAGCATTACTTGTAATTAACACCTTGAAATAAATTCTGAAATATGTTACCTCAAACGTTTAAATATGTCAATAAATTCTGATGTCTGTTTAAAATAAAATAATGACAAATAGTTTTCATCGCTATGAATACTATACAAAGTATTTCACTATAGTTTTCCTTTTTAATACATCTTTCACATTGTGTTATATATAAAATTTTATTTATTTGTAGATTTAGGTTTCAGAAGATCCTTTAATATTAAGAAAGACATTGGCTAGTAGATTATTCTCCCTTGATTCACAAGTTTGGAGTCTTCAGTAATTTGAGCTGAATTTGAATATATTTTTAAATGAACACATGCATAGATGTAGAAATCAAACACTTTGACATCATCTCTGTGCATTTGAGTCATGAAAATATTATAAACTTTGTACTGAAAGTAAATATAGCAGCAAAGTTTTTTTTTGGTGAAAATTTATAAAACTATAATATTAAGAAGGAAGAAGGAAGAGAAGTACTGTCTCTAACATGTGGTGAGGTCTACCCAACAACAAACATCTAAATACACACCAAGAAGTTCAATGTATCATCAATATTTCTATGACTACAATTTTTACGTTCATCTTTTTATGTAAAAACATCTAGGACTGTGGACACTTTTCCAATTCTTCTTATTTCAGATATTTCTCTCTCCTAGGTTTTAACTTGTCTTCTATCTGTCCTCAGATTAATACAGAAACTAATTTCCCACATGTCTCTCTTTCACATCAACTTTTACCCCTTTCACCTAAACTTTAAACCATTTTTCAAAACTTCCATGTGCTGGCTACTTTATAGTTGGAACATCACTTTCTTCTCAAGTTACAGGACTCCCTAATTGCTTTGGATATAAATACTCTCTTAATCATTTTGGTGTTAGCAGCAATTTATTTGTTGTTTGCCTTAGTCAGTTTAGGCTGCTGTAACAAAACACTGTAAACTGGTTGGCTTATAAACAATGGACATCAATTCCTCACAGCTCTGGAGGCTAGGAAGCCGAGACCAAAGCACCAGCCAGTTCAGCGTGCAGTGAGGGTCCTCTTGCTGGGCCATGGGTGGTGTCTTCTAGCTGTGTCCTCACATGGTGGGAAGGGTCACAGTTCTATCTAGATCTCACTTTTAAGGGCACTAATTCCATTTACAAAGGCTCTGCCCCAAGGATTTAAGCACCTCTGAAAGGCTTCATACCTTAATACCATCACACTGGTGACTTATTTTCAACAAACATTGCTCTATTAGTGCTTATATGACATTGGCATTAAGGATGTGGGATGACTAAATTGGTCCACTGTTTGGTATGACATCGCTCTAATCCCAGGGGCCTGAATAAAATATAAAAGGGACAGAGAGAAGCTGATAAGGTGCCTTGCTTACTTTGCTACCTTCTACCCAACATGAATTGGTTCTCTTCTGCAATGCCTGCCTGCCAAGCCACCCTGCCTTGGAGCCAGCCAATGATGCACTAAAACTTCTACAAACTTTGAGCTAAATGCACTTTTCCTCCCTCTAACTTTGGATGTCAGGTATTTTGTCTTAGCAACAAAAAAATTGACTAAGACACCTCCCCTCTCTCTGTCCTACCTTTCCTGTTGTACCTTTTGTAGTCATAGTGCTGGCAAATGCTTTTATTTAAATTGTAACCAATTGCTTGTTATCAAGAAATTGTAAGACATTGACAGTTCTCTACGATGAAGTACATGGGTTTAACAGAGTATTGCCTAATATTCAAAGCATTTATAACTCTCCAAGAAAGACAGAAACAAAATAATTACCACATAATATGCAGCAGTAAAAATTGTAGACAAATGCGTGGTATATGCCATAGTACCTTAGATACTCAGAGAGGCTCTTCTCCTGCAGTGTGATTTCTGTGCTTTCTTTAGGATATATGTCATCAAAGGTGGTTGTAAAACATAGACTCCTAGCTCACCCAAAAACTCAGAATCTAGAGAAATGGCCTAGAAATCTGCATTTCTCAGATGTTTCCAATTATTGCAAGAGTTTGAGAAACCACAAGTTACAGTGATCAGGCGAGATTTCAGGGTTGCTAGAACATGAGAAAAGCATAAAAGAATTGGCAGAAGTTAGGTGGAGATTTAAGTGGGCAAGTCCTTTGGAAGGCTTGTTGGAAGAAACAGGGCCTGGGTTCCAGTCTCCATCAGCTGGAGAAAGCTATTTATAACAATTAAATGAGATCCTCAGATCACTGAAAAAGAAACATTTTATGAAATGTTTTACACTATAATACCAGATTTTATGAATAATGAAATTAACGTGATTTTACATGAAATGTCCACCTTTTTCTAGAATGAGGTGCACTGTGTTGTAACCTCTACTCTTTCAAAGATTTATCACACAGCTTTAAAAATGAATACTGGTCAAGAAGATACTTGTTAAATTCATTGGCTGAGCCATGAGAAGCTATCATACACTTTTAACCATTTACATTAAATTCAAACCAATCCCCATATAATTTTTCACTGCCTTCCCTATAGGATTAATATAAATCATGGGAGATAATTTGCAAAGAAGCCTCTTTAAAATTGCAGCAGAGCAGTTCATTTGGCATGATAATTCACTTTGGTGTAAAATTAAATTATTACTGACAAATAAAGGTTAGTAACTTAATCATTGTAAAGAACAGACATCTGGGTGAAGAACAAGTAAATTAGGGGATTCCCAAGTCTTTTAATTTCTACCCCCCAGTGACTCTAAAGGATTTTCAAATCTTGTGAGAGCTTTCAAAAAAATTTCTCATCTCTCTTATTCTTGGATAGAATTCTTCCCCTCAGTTTATTTTCTAAATAATAAATGTGTAAATACATGCCATAAGTTTATGTATTTGTACAACTCTGTAGTGATTTTTAATCTAGCTTAACTATTCAGAAAATTTGGTCTTGATTTTTCCCCTTCTGGCACAGACCAGAGAGAGAACCACAGCCCATTTGTTGGAAGCCCTGACATCTGCTGATATGTCAGTTTTGTTTAGTTAAAATGGATTCACATTTGTGAGAAAGGGGGCCATTTAGAGCGGCAGCACCGAAGAAAATCAGTTCTCTTTCCACCAACATTAACTTCCCTGCTTTTGCATGAATTATGAAATACTTAGTAGCTGGGGAAACCACCATGCACAGGATCTGTAATATCAGAAGTTTCCATAAATCAAAATGGATACCAAAGGGGATGTTGAGTGTGACAGGGGCCGTGGGATGGGATGCTTTACACCTATGGCAAAGCAGGCCCTATCTCCTGACTCCCTGTGTCCTTCTGAGCTGAACCTGAGGCCTGATTCTGATGAGCAAGCAGAAACTCCAACGAGCTGGAATTTGTCCTCCCCATTGTAGTTCCCCACTTTGGGTGGTTAGTATGCATTTAATCTATTCATATTTGTATTGGGATCCACAGCTCTACCCAAACCCCAAAGGACTGCTACGAAAGAGACTTCACAGCTCAGCTTTTTCCTTCTTCTTCTTCTTTTTTTTTTTTTTTTTTGCACTGAAGGGGAAAGCTGGACAACCAGTTTATAAAATGCTGACAGAAATACATAATAATTTAGAGAGTTTCCATGCACAGTCTTTAAGATTAACTGCCCTACATCTCCTATTATTGTTTCATCTCATCCTTCTGAAATGGCTTACCATGTACAGAGACGTTGTAAAGGTGTAGTGAGCAATGAATTATTCGCCTGGAGTATAAGCACGGTGATAAACCTTTTAAAACTTGTATCTATAGAGCGGGCACTTCAGAAGGTAAATAGGTATAATAACACATCTACGGGGTTCCCCCTTTCTCCCCGCCCTTCGTGTATTTCTTTTCAAATTGAAGAAAGCCTGACTAGGTAGCTGGCCTTTAAGCCTTCAATTAATTGAACAAAGATTTTAAAATTGTTCAATTGGTTTCATTAGGAAGTGTACAATGAAATAATAAAGTAAAACAAATGATATAAAGCAGAGCCACTAATTAGCTCTACATGATTGATATAGCTTTGGACCAGGCATTTGATCTCAAACAAAATGCAGTTCCTTGTTAAGAGGATTTTTAATTGATGTGCAGAGAGGTATTAGATGATGTTGGAAAATAATTACTCCAAAGCTATTCATGCATTTGGCTGAACATAACAAATGAAGTTTGGGCACTGGATCTGGCGAAGTGGACACGTGCTAATTAATAACGAGAAGAACAAGCATCTTCCAGCCGTTTTTAACCCAGTATTTGCTAGGAGATTGCTGAGCAATTATGTGCCATAATGAGGTTGTCATATAAACAAGATCAACATTACTCAGATGTCAGCTGAGATTTCAAATTCATGCAACCTGTATGTATTTTCTGGTTGTTATAGATTATATTGTGGAGTGAACCAATCAAGATTGCTGCTCCAAGTTCAGGTATGATTAGGGAAATATCGTAATGAGATAGCAAATCGTTACTATTTTCTGATAGTCAAATTAAGACTTTCCCTTTAGAATAAATAAGCAGGTACTTGAGCTCATGTCAAAGCGCAATCCATTTTAAAGAGAAAAAAGGAAAAGAATTTTTCTCCAAGATATGAATATTGACTAGGGGAAATATGCTCTTCCTCTCTGAGAACTTGATGAACATATGCACTAAGTTACACATAATTTGTTAAATCTGACAAGAACGGTAAATTAGCATTTGGTTGGTCTCGGCCAAATTCCTTGCTCAGAAAAATGTGTGCATATTGACATGAAATTAGAGGGACTTATGGGCGAATATCTGAAGGCAGAATTTGTCTTTGTTTTATGCAAGGCTGCCCCCTCCCATAATGGAAAGAAAAGTTAATTTGGGATATGTCTTCATAGTTAAATGTAGCTGATTTCAGTATTTAGATAAACTTAGTTGAAAGTGTAATATGAAAACCTAGTCTACATGAATTAAAAATAGTGGATACTTGCTTAATAGCTTAACTTACTTTTGTCACGTATGTAGTCAGTATCAGTAACCAATTTAATATATCTGTTAAAAGTTTATGTTATGCAATTATGCTCCATAGATTCTTAAAGTTCTCTACTACCATGCCAGAGAAGACATTTTCCCATTCAGTGGTGATATACATGAATTTTAAAGATGTTTTGCATTCTTGCCAGATCAAAAAATGTATGTGTCTGTTGGGTGTGTTTACTGTGTAGATTTGTGAGATGGTGGGAGAAAGGATGGAGTCAGAGAAAGAGGAATTCCACACTCTGACTAGTTTCTTGATTTTTCAATGAAGCTTTGTTATTCATCCTAGATCATATACCATTGTGTTCACCTGGAATAGTACTTCTGTAACCTACATTGAGGAATTAATCCCCTAATTAAAGGGGGGGGTGCAGATTTATTTACAAAGGCTGTTTTCCTAAAAGGATAGGTTTTAAAGCACTGTGATTCTATTATTCTTTGACACAGTTAACCTTGATTTTCTTGATTATTTAAATTTATTCCTTTGCTACTCAATATTTGATCTTTAAAAGATAATAAATTATTTTATTTGCTAACAGAAAATTCATTAAATGGAGTAGTGATTAGGAAAGGAAACTCAATGCTCAGATCAAATGATCAGTCCCACCTCCCTCTTTTAATTGCATAGACTGTAGGTCCATCAGGAGATTAGGTGACGGAGCCTGTAGCAGGAGCAGAAAGAGGCTACAGAACTGCTGCACGAAAGCTGACAGCCTTCTCTGGATGGGGTCAGATGCAGACCACATTGCTATAGCCCGGAGGATTTGTGGGACTTGGAGAGAGGGATAAAAATGTGAAAGAATTCTGGTGGGCAATGTACGTTTCTTCTTGCAAAATGAATGAGGAATGCTGCACAGCTGCCTACTTCAGTGGAGACAGAAACAGAAGTGAAGAAATGGGAAGCACCAGGAGTAAGCTGGCTTCTCTGCAAGCACAAGTTGCTGGTTTTGATACGTGAACTTGGAGATGTCTATACTGAGCTTGAGGAGCCCCCTACTTCTCATGGGTTAATCATGAAACCATCTGAATAAACACTGCAGAGCAAAAATGAACAACAAAAATCTCTGGAATCTAAGTAAAAGGTTGGGTCTATCTTAAATGTGACCGCTGAGTGTGTCCTAACACTGTCTGGAGGAAATTCTGTTTAGTGACTCAATTACATACATCATTATACTGCACAATGTTAAGTGAAAGATGAGCTATTGAAAATGTAATTATAAATTATAACCATGCTAAATAAATGAATAGGGATAAAACTAGAAGGAAATAAACCAGACTGTCAATATTGATTTTGTTAGAGTAGTGAGATTATGGGTCATTTACCCTTTCATTTCCAAATGGCCAGTGTACTTTTCAAATTATATTTAATGAACATTTTTTTAAAGAAAAGAATACATTACACTAATTTCTTTCAGGGAAAAAGTTAGACAGCTTCTGAAAGAGCACTATAATTTCCACTTTTCTATATATCTGGAAACTCCAACCGGGCTGAAATTTCTCAACTATTCTATGATGTTAAAGGATATCAAAGTAAGTTGTCACCTCTTGCTTCAGAAAATGGATCACATTTTCTATGGAGTTCTTGAAGGAAGAGTGGATGGGCTGCTTTCTTTACCTACACATTGAGCAGACCAGCTTAACAGGCAAGACATTCCTTTAGGAGGCCTAGTGTTGGCAGCACTGGGCAAATTTGCCCACGAAAGGAGCAATGGCCCAAGATCACTGCCTATGCTAGACTTGACAGCTTTTGCTCCCTATCCAGTATGACATGCAACCTTAATGAGATTTAAAACAGCTCTGAAATGCACTTAAAAAATTTTAATGTAAGTCAAAAAATTTTACTCATTTTTGTTCAAGGAAGATTGTGGAATAAGCACCTGCCTCTGTGCAAGAAAAGGTGCTGGGAAGATGAAGTTTCTTTCTGTAGGTCCCTTAACAGTCAGAGTTTACAACTTAGACAGCGGCCTCCAACTCTGGTTTCTGCATCAGTATCCCCTGGAACCCTGTTGGAAATGTAAAATCAGGGGCTGGGGATATAGCTCAGTGGAATAAGCGCTTGCCTAGCAAGCGCAGGGTCCTGAGTTCGATCCCCAGTACCGCAAAAAAAAAAAAAAAAAAAAAAGGAAATGTAAAATCTCAGACTTCGTAAGTTTGAAATTTGAGCATGGAGCCTGAAAGTCTGTTTGTATAAGACATCCAAGGGACGGGATTCTGCTCCTTAAAATCTGAGAGACACTGACACAACTACAATGGCAAAGGACAAACCTCTGAGTCAACTGCTTGTGTTTAAATTTATATCACTAGTAGGGTAAATTTGCTGCAAGAGAGAAATCAATTCGGGAGGATGACATGGGATAGCAGGAATCTCCATCAGCCTCTTTACTGAGTAGCAAAAGTACATGTGAAGAATTTGAATTATTTTAAACTTTCTTTACTCTTAATTATTTGTTTCTTTTATTGCTCTTAGACTAGACCATTTGAGTGATAGTTTTGTAAATGTGACATTTGTAAAGGAGAAGAGTTGTAGAATATTTATTTTATGAGGAAAAAACTACGTCGTGGTTTTCCCCAAGTAGTTATATTCCAACTATGCAGAAACACTGGAAAGAACGAAGTTCACACGTTAAAATCGTTCACAAAAGGTGGGAAAACAAGGAAAGACGGCCGGGCAAGAGGATCTCTAGGAAATATAGGTAATTGTCTGAGAATGGAAAGACAGAAATGTTTCTGGGGAGAGACTGGGTGCTCACAATTTATAGGAAGCAACTAAGAAGTGAGTACTGAAGTTTAAACTCTGTCACTATTGAATTTTACAACCACAGCTTTCACCTCGGCAGTGGCACCAGGGCCAGCTGTATAGTTTGCAAAACACAGTGCAAAATGAAAATACAGGGACCTTTTTCAAAATGCAAGAAAACAGTGCTGTTAAAGGTACTAAAATGTAAAAATTTTCTGTACATGCAGTCTGTCCTGACTTGTTAAGGTAATTTTATTTGCTATTTATGTTCTAAGTAAAGAAAAATTGAAATTTTATGTTGTTAACATGGATTTCACTGTTTATATGTGCAACATGGTTTTAAATGCAAATATCAGAGATTAAGTGCAAATATTTAATTCCTATGTGGAATCTGTGAATGTATTCTGTGTGTGTGTGTGTGCGCGTGTGTGTGTGTTTTCTCTAGAGGGTGCCTAAGCTATCCAGAAAAGACAGAAACAGGCCTGATTCCGGAGTGTTGGGAGAAAGAAAAAAAGAATCCCACAACACGAAATGGGAGCTACCCTCCTGAACAGGATACTCTGGAGGTGAATGCAGGCCCCAGAGGACCCTGGGAGACCCTGCCTTAAAAATGCAGGAACTGAAGACACTCAGGCTTGACAACTCCTGGATTCCTCTTTCTGACATGAACTAGATTTATGTGACAGATCTCAACCAGAGTGTGAAATCAAGTCAAGAATTTACCTTTCCCATTGACTTATTCCTCTAACCCTTGGCAAATGGTAACCTCCACACCAGCGGTGTACGGTGTACCTGGACAGGGAGTGACCAAAATGCAGAATGTGCAGTGGCCTTATTTGGGCAACTCTGACCCTTCCAGGCCTTCTGTGGGTGGCGGAAGTGGGTGGAAGGCGGGCACAGCCCTGCCATGTAGGAGCGGAAGCATGCGGCTAAGCGGAGCTGGTATACCAGGCCAGGAGCAATTTAGGGAGGCTGTAGGAGCTGAAATTCTCCATCTCGTGTCCATCTCCCCAGTCTCAGGCTCCACTTGTCCTGCTGAACTACACTTACCAAATCTATTATTATTAAGGATCTCGTCATCAAAGCAGAGTATTAAATCACAAGTGTCAGCCCCCCTGAGTCCTAGGCAACTGTGCTGTACTTGCCCATGAAGCCAGCTCCCTTGTGATGGATGTGGTGACAGGTAGCAAGATGCCTTGGGGAAAGGTTGCTTGACCTGTGTCACTGTATTTGGAATTGATTCTGTATTTGAGGAGGGCTGGGAACTTATACAATGAATTTGGATTTAATTAAATGTGGTTGAGAGTTTGGCCGTGCGTCTTATTGAAACCATTCATTTACTGAGTTGCTTTGTTAGATCAAAGGCTTGACCCAGAATCAAGAGTTTGAAAACACGGACTGCTTCACACTTCCTGTTGGCTTATAAGAATGCAAGTTCTTACTGATATAGAAAAACGTGTAAACTTGAAACTATAAGGGAAAAAGCACAAACCTTAATGATTCAAGAGTGTGCAGGCCCTCAGAATCCCACTGGGCAGTATGGCAACTTTATACTCATTTCTCAAGCTCATATTCTTTGGAATTTATGATTGTGTGTATGTGCATGTGTGTGTGTGCCTATGTGCATAAGCGTGTGTGTGTGTGTGTGTGTGTGTGTAGATTTACTGAAGTTGATTTATTTCAAGGGATTCTCCATATTAAACATGTTTTACACTTTGGTACAATCTCACTGCTTACAGCACTCATGGCATATAATAAGGGCCCAATTAACACCATTGAATGGAATTTTGTGAAGTGATGTTATCAGCCCTGTTCAGTCTACCCAGTCTCCCCAGGGATTGCAGAGTAATCTCAATGCCTCTGGCTCTGTGGGAAAATTCAGGCCAACATTTGCACCACAATATTTTTAATGAAGCAGCTAAAATCAAAGCCAGGTGCTTCCTCCCTTTGTGGTTCAAACCTGGAGTCAAAAGCAAGGTGTACAAAGATCAAAGTTCCAACTGTCAGAGTGAGCGGTAAGTTGGGAGCAGGACCCACAAACCTTTTCGATTTGAATTGTTGCAGCATTGCCTCCTACATCCCATCACTTTTTGTTTTTCGCAGGTGTTTCATTGGTTCAAATTAATCTAATGCTTTTATACTGAATGAAGTATCTTAAATTTCTCCCTGGAACAGTATGAGTTTTAGTGTAAAGTATTTCATTGACCAAAACGTCAAACTATTTCTCAGGACTTTTCATGAGAGGGAATAATTCCGTTTGCTAAATACTCGTGTTTGAATTGTCTTGCTCAAACTGACTCCGGCCTAGTACTGCACTTGTAATTTTGCTTTTGTATAAGATTCATTGTAAGAGTTTTGGAATATTCATGCCCATTTTTTAAAAGAGGTTGTATTTCCCTAATGGTCATCAGTGAAACATTTCTGCATCTTTGGTCCTCTCCTAGAGAAGGAACTCTTGCGTCTTTGCTATGTGTCAGAAAAACTTCAGATGCTGTGTCGTTTTCCTTTCACTGAAGCCACACGAGAGACATGACATTACTGCCAGGAAGTCTGCAGAGGCACAGGGAACTTGAACGATTCGCTCAGAGTCACACAGCTAATGTGTGTCACAGGGAAGAAGGAAGCAATCGTCCTTGGACTCCAATCTGCTTCTGTGGTCCCTTTGTTCTCTTGCCTCAACTTCTTTTTCCAAGGGAACAGAGCTTTTGCTTCCTTTTTCCTCAAGAAAAGAGGCTCCCTGGCCCTGTTTGCTTGGGCCATGGTTCCTCTTTAGGAGACATTTTCTTCTCCACTGTCCCTCCATCTCCAGATTCTATCCCTCACCATCATGGTGGCTTCCCACCCTATTAGGATCTCTGTGAGGGAGAAGGGTGAGGAGACAGCAGGTTATATTCTCTGCTAACTCATCTCTCTCTTCTAAGGCTCCTTCCTGCTTTCTCTGCAGTGAGTCACTTACTTTGAATAAACAGCGTATTTGCTGAGCAGGCTTTCAGCAATTTTTACATCCATTTTTTACAAAAACACAAATGGGCCCTTTCCCTTCTGGGTGTGCTTAGATTTACTGTGAATGGAGCATAAATATCCTGACCAGGTTTGTCCAGATAGAATAGCTGGTACATAAAGAACTAGTCATCCTCTTATGCCCCACATAGACTGACCATAGGAACCTCACCATAGTTGCTTAAAGCAATTTTCATCTTTTGCCTGCTGTTATGGCTTGTGTCCAGATGGCCCCCCAAAGCCTCATGTGGTCACAGGCAGGCTTTTTCAAAGATGGCTCATTCTAGTGTATGCGACAGTGGGATTGATTCGTGGTGTAATACCAGGCTCAAGGGCACTAGGATGAAGAATGTGAGTGCTAACCAGCCTAAGTAGCCTGGGTAAAATACAAGGGTTAGAAAGAGCTGTGGTTATCCCTTGTGGCTTTACTACCTTTTGCCTGTCATGAACTACTTTCCTTTAGGAAGCCACCTTGCCTTGGAGTCAGCCAATTCTGGACTGAAACTTCTGCAAACTGTAAGCTAAATAAGCCTTTTTTCTTTAGCTTTGGATGTTGGGTATTTTTGTCTTACCAGTGAGAAAAAGAACAAAGACACCTGTTGTATCACCCGGCATCCATGCAGCATAATTAGAGAGGACAGTTATCAATCCCATGAGAACATGGGGCACAGGTGGGCAGCACCCAGGCCCAGGGTTCTATGACCTTCTCCAAGAGGAGCTGCCTCCTGACCTCTGACCCTTTGCCCTGCCGTTCTCCACACTTTCTCAGCCACATACTCCTTTGAAATAAAAGCAAAGCCAGAAAAATAAATTCACAGCAAAAACAAATAGTACAATTCTGAGAGGCCTTTTCTGTCAATATTTTGGTGCCTTGTTTAATTATTTTTTTAATGTTTGTGCAGTTGTCTCAGTCTCTTTTTGTTGTGAGCCTGTATCAATATTTTCTGTTGTAGAGGGCAAGTTCCTGGAGAGAGACAGAGAATTGTGTCTATTTTTCTTTTCCTGGTCTCAACAAAACACCCAAACTATGTGGTTATTGTACAGAATTTTCTTGATGTTGAATTTTCTATTCTTTACCACCCCTCCCAGTTTTGTTCTAATTCTTCTAGGGAAATAAAGGAATTACTTAAATAGGAAATATTTGTTTTTCTTTGAAAACTCCCAGATAGCCTAAGAGGACTGGAGAGCTACCAGGACCGTGGAGTGGGGGATGGTATATGGATGGTGCTTGAGAAATCTTTCAAAGAGAGACCACAGCTCTTCCAGAACGTAGGGGAGAGGATCCCTATTCTTGGGGAAAAACAAGCAAAATGTTGTGTTCCCTTGGAAAAGGTAAGAAGTTGAGGTTCAAGAACCACAGCAGCGCTTTTGGTGCCCATCTTCCCTCTGCTACAAATCGGCTGTGTGATAGGTAACTAGTCTAACTTTGGAGGCAGCAGTGTCTACTAATATGTTACTCACAGGGCTGCTGTGAAGGGCCAGTGTGATACCATCTATAATGTTTCTGCCTCTGGCACAAGATACCCAGCACCTACAACTTGGAGGAGAGGTTTATTTGGCCCAGAATTTCAGAGAATTTGACCCATGATAGCTGGCTCCAAGGCAGCACCATCGTGGTAGAAGGCCTGGTAGAGCAGAGCTGCTTAGTTCATGGAAGCCAGAAAGCAAAGCAGGGGAGCAGTACCAGAGAAGAGGGAGCCAGAGGCTCGGTAGAGGACCCAAGGTCGTGCCTCCAGGACCCCCCCGGAAGTGTTCTCTACTAATCCCCTAGGTGGCTCCCAAGCCAATCAAGTTGACAATTAAGCTTAACCACCATGGGGCAGATGGGGCACCCTGCTACACCTCCTGAAGCTGGGGCAGACTGTGCTTGAAAGTTAGCAAGAACAGTAGGCTAGCTTCTGGCTTTGGGTAGGGCGCCTGATGGCTCCATACGTCACAAAGGAACAACATTCCATGGAAGAAGGAAGCCATTTTGTGAAGATATACTGTATCCTACCAGTGTCTGAGAGGTGGCTGAGCTTCCAGCAGGGCAGAGGGGCCTTGAGAGAGCCAGCCAGCCCCTGATCTGCCACCATCATCCTGATCGGACCTTCATACCTGCAGGGGAAGCCAGCCAGGTGCAGAGGCATCTCCAATTTCTTCCCACTGACATGTTTAGTGCTGACCAAATCTGGAGTGAGTAGGAACACTACTTGTCTTCTACTCTCTTTCTTCTTCCCCACCCCCCTTTCTCTAGTCCCATGGCCTTGACTTCTTGCTTCTTTGACTTATTGAATAAAATTTTGTCCAAAGTCTTGAGAAAGGGGCTAAGAAGCCAGACAAAAAAATATATAAGGCAATCAACAGGAGTGTCGTGGTGACTTAACAGAAAGGGAGACCAATTTCGAGCAAGTTAAATGGGCTTTGCTGGGAAATTTTCCTTTGAAAAAGGGTATGGACATTCCAGATGGTGGGAACAATGTGGACAAGACTCTACTGAATGAAAAATCATATGCTGATCATTAGTTAAGCTTCTATTGGTAGCAATACTGGAATTACACTTAAACTATGTGGATGAACTAGTAATCATTTACTGTCAGTACATGAGATGGAAGGGCATGAATATCACCTCAAAACAAATGTCTCTCAGACCCTCCTGGACCATCACTGCTAACACCTTAGTCCAAGCTCTCATCTCTTTCACAGACCCCTGTAAAGGCCTCTTTCTTCTTTTGTTCTTATCTCTACTCCACAGAGAAGCTACAGTGATTCTTCTGAAAGTGCTAACTGGATCACAGTAGCTCACTCAAGTCATTGCACTGACTTTCCACTGCAGAGAACTCAGATTTCTTATAATATACAAAAACAACCTATTGTGGTTTTGATTTTTGCAAGGGGAGCAATATAATACAGGACACATATTTTATGATTATTTATAATAGTCACCCAAAGAATCATATAATAAAAAAAAGACTATGGGAAATCTGTCCACACACTAATGACCAAAGAATCCAGCTGAAGATCTAGAGCCCATAGCAATGCCTCCCATGAGTGCAACTGGGGGCCTAGAGCCCATGACAACATCTCATGCAGGCCTGTTGCACGGATTTGTGCTGGAAAGGTCCAAAGGTCAGAGGTGGAATCTAGGAAGTCTATGCCAGTAGGATGAAGGATCTGTGCTAGCAGGCTGAGGGATTTGAACTGGAGCCAGGAAGCAATGCTCAAAGTAAGAACCAGAGCTCCCCAGAAAAGTACCATAGATACCCTCAGCAAGAGTGAGGTCCCAAGCAATTCTGATGATGAGGAAAGCCAAGATCCCATCAGGAAAGCCAACATAACCACCTTCTCCAGGAGACTGAGCAGTGCACCATCTTCCCCTCCAGAGCCAGGAAGCGATGCTCAAAGTGAGGACCAGAGCTCTCTCAAAGTGTACCGTCACCATTCTCAGTGACAATGAGGTCCCAAGTTCCTTCTTTGATGAGAACAGCCAAGTTCATCAGGAAAGCCAACATGAAAAAAATTCTTCCAAGAAAACCAACAGCTCCCTACATCTTCCTAACAGCTTCCCAACAGCTTCTTGCAGCCTCCTCTCCAGCTCTGCCTCTTAGACTGCCAGCAACAAGGCTACTTTTTACCCCAATACTCTTCTCCCCTTCCCCTGACTTCACTGAGCTCCACTTACTCACCCTCCATGCCTGGGAGTAGTGTTAGCTTTTCTGGGGTGACCCCCCTGAGGTCTCCAAGAGTAAAACAAGTCTTCTAACAGTTTCAACTGTAAGGTGGTGTGCTTTTCTTTTCTAGACTTTGGCATGCTTTGCAAACATATCTGTGGTGAGTTGGTGGAATCTCCACCTCTTGTTGCTCAACTGTAGGCTCCAAGGAACTGGTGGGTAATAGTATGCAATGCGTTTTATGGGTGATTTTTCTTTTGTCATTATTTCCCATACCAGACCATTTATCTAACTACATTTTACATGCCCAGAGGACTCCTCAAGTTTTCCATAGTGTTCAGTTTTTGATGAGGAAAGCTCATAAGACTGACAGTAAATTTAGTTGTGAGTTTTTAAATTAATGACACTCACATATTCCATGTAAGTGAGAAATCTGTATATTTTACATGGATCCCTATAAAATCATAGTTTATCACCTTTCAAAACTTCATAAATATTTGCAACTCATGCACTGACATTTCTCTACTCAATATCTATACATAAGTATAGTGTCTTGAGCAACTGCATTGTTTCATTTAATGTATTTATTAAGTCTGTATACATGGGGTCTTTCATGAAGTTCACGTATAATAACTGTAAGACATGAAAATTAATTTGAGACAAATGAATTACTTGCTTCATTCATTCAGCCTCCTTTAAATGTTTCTGGAATGTATCTCTGGAAAGCAAAAGGGGTTTTTCCTTTGGTGTATATTGTCAATGTATAAACATTTTGATAGCAGAGGAAAAAAACCCTCACAAATCTTGATCACGAGGATTTTGACGAACACATTACTGCTGCACAATTCTTTCCTCCAGGCTAATTTATCAGAGTACTTTCTTTGAGTGTCTCCTTTGGCTGGTCACTTAGTTGACTTGTATCTGCAGTTGAATTGACAGGAAATATAAGATGGATTCTAAAACCTTTCTGGAAACTATTAGCCCTTCACAAACCAATGTGGCCTATTTGTAAATAGAATATGTAGAGTATTGGGAACTAAGAGTGTAGGTTTTGTAGTTGAAAGACTCAAGTCCAAGTGTTGCTACTGTGTATCTGGGGAAAGGTAAGGATCCTTGTTAATAAAGGATGAAAATAAGACCCACCTCCCAGAGTTAGTGTTAGAAGAAAACAAGTTTCAAAATGCAAGGTGCTCACAGTGGTGCTCTGTGTGTGTTAACCATTCAGCATAGGTTAGGTAATTATTTTTCTCCCTGCTTCTTCCTCCTTCTCCTCCTGTTCTTTCCCTTCCTGCCTCTGTTTGTCTCCTCCTCCTCCTCTTTTCTTCCTCCACTCTCTTCCCTCTCCCTTCCTCCCTTTCTCCCTCTCTTCTTTCCTTTTTTCCCCTCTAAGTTCTACAGTTTAATGAGAGCTCAGGTAAGTGAACACAAATATTTTTAGTATGAAGAAATACCTATCCAACCAATATTTAATTCCTTTAAAATCAGAACATTTTTGACACAAGAATTTGCACAATTGCCCTTGTAGGTACAGTGTCAAGTTTTCTTTACCTTAATTTTTATGTATCGTAGAAGGAATTGACATTCATTGTTACAATGACTGCAGAATGAACGCAATGGAATATTATTCACCTTTAAAAAGGAAGGAAATTCCGGCATACGTTGCAACATGATTGAATATTAAAGACGTTGTAGTTAGTGAAGTAAGCCACACACAAGTGAATACACGTTGTATGATTTCACTTACATCAGGTACCTAGGGAGGACACATTCACAGGAACACAAAGTAGCATGGTGGTTGACGGGGTGGGGGTTGGTGTTTAATGGCTAGAGTTTGAGAAGATGAAATGAGATCTGTAGAGAGAGGGTTGTAGTGGCCACACAACAATGCAGTTTCTTCACACCACTGAACTGTACACTTAAAAATGGTTAAATGGTAAATTTCAGGTTATGTATATTGTACCACAGTGTAATTTTAAAAAAATGAGTTCAAAGCAGGGAAAATAATGATCAATATTTTTCTTCACTTGCCCTCTCTGTTCTGTCACACTCCTCCTGAGAAGTAATCGTCATAATAATTTGCTTTGCTTCATTCAATTAACAGTTTGTCTTATTAAAAGTGGTTCTAAATAGTCTGTACTCTGCATAAACCATCATTTCTTTATCCATTTGTCTCTGAACATATATTTAGTCTGTTTCTTGTTTACTATAGTTAAGAAATACCATAGTGTACATTGGTGTTCATGAAGTTTTGTGCGGAAGTCGAGTTGCTAGATCAAAGAATAAACATGTATCATACATTATGAAAGATGAGGAAAAAATGTCCCTAAATTTGCTGCTCATTAGTATCAGTAATGTGCTCTTGTATGCACATCCCCACTGGAAATTTTGAATCTTTAAAAATTTTTGTCAATTGGATGAGGGGAAAGTGTAATTATTGTTTTCATTATAAGGTCATTAAATGTTAGTAAAATGGCCACATTTCATTTATTTATTAGATTTATCTTTTCTGTTCATTCTTTTATTTTTCACTGCTTTTTTTCCTTTTCCTTATTGATTCAAGGAAACTATATATTAAGGGTATGAAACTGTGGTCTATTATAACATTTGCACATATTTTTTCTAGTCTTCAGTTTGTCTTTATGTTGCTTATCAATTTTTTTGCACACAATTTTATATTTACCCCATGAAATCTGTCAGTGATTTCCATTTTTCTTCATTACTCCTCATAGGGGAATTTTAAAAATTATTTATATGGTTTGTTTTCATAGCATCTAAATATTTTAATTTGTATGTTTGCATGTATGCAGCATAAAAAGTACCTAATAACTGTGTAATTGTTTCAACTGCTCTCTTTACTACAGTGTTTTAGATTTGTTCTTTTCACATGCTCAGAAAACAATTGTTCAGAATTTAATGGGGCATCTATTGAAATCATTTAAGTTGCATGTTCATTTCTTCTCTTGCTCCTAGAGAGTGTGTTTGTGCTTTTCGTGTTTGTTGCTATTTTTAGATATCATGGGTGGGGGGCCTGGGTAGGTGCTGTGTTATCCCAGCAGATCTTAGAAGAACAAAAGTCTTTCCCAAAACAGCCTCTGTGCTGAGGACTGCTTTGTGAAGAAATATCATAATCAAAAACCTGTTAACAGGACTGATTATTTAAGACAACCGTGGTTCTTGTGTAGATTTCTTATGCAATGTGTGAACCACACTACTAATTTACTCTTTGACCAAATGCTCTTGCTCTGTAATATGCCGTATTCCCCTAAAGCTTTGGAAAACAGCTTTAAGCTTCTCACTTCTTTAGTAAAGAACTTCTCAGTTGATTTCAAGTGAAATGCCAACAGTCTTGCTTTTTTTCAAACAGGCTTCACAGCCATGGCTGTATATCCACTTTAAAAGTGTATGTTTTGTGGGTGGGGGTGCGGTGTGCTTTGAGCAGTTGTCAGATGTTTTATTTTTGGAAAATTCTAAATAGCATTTTGAAAGATAATTAAGGGTTGCTCAAGTTTCTTTCAAAATTTTTAAAAAGATGTATTTTACCTCCTTTGTGCATTTTTATGTTCAATACTTCATTTGTCACCTCCTCCTCTATTTTATAAATCTTTTAATTAATGGTGTTTATTCTCCACTCAGTCTGGCCTGAGTTGTGTTTTTATGATCATATTATTAGGAAGTGATAACATGTGTGGATTTTTTTCCATAGATGGGCTTGCCAATCACTATGGAAACAAGCAAATATTGACATAGCCCAGATACTGATTAATACCTACTGGTTGTTTTGACATTATACAGTTACTGTTTGAATGTAAAGAATTTCTCCTAAATAGTAAAGTGGGCTATTCTAATTTATTTGCATTTGTAATTTCTCCATCAGAAATTAATACAGTAACTAAAGCTCCATCAAATTATAGCCATTTCTGAAAAGAGTCCTTTTTGCCAACATTGACTCAAAAATCACATGCTAGATATTTTAAAATGGTGGCTTTAAGCTTTAGTATTTTCTTTTTTGTAAGAGAAAATATTTCACCTGATATTAATAGTTCAGATATGACACAACATCAGTAGGACACCATATATGTGACAAGGGAACCTCAGAAGTAGTCTGTAGGGAGACATTACTTTGGATTCTCAAAGGCATGTTTAGTTACAGGTAGAAGTGCTAGAATCCAAACTCTCGGGGGCCCTTGGTAGATCCCTCTCTGAACAGAATTGCCTCTTATTTCTCTTACTCTTTCTCTGATTGAATTGTCATTTTTTCCTATGGGAGATTTTTTTTTTTCCCATTGGTGCATCCAGAAAATTGCAGTCTATATTGTAGAACAGTGGGTCTCAGTCTAGCCTCATCCCCCAGGGTTCTGTCTCCACTCCCTGAGCCTCCTGCTGTACAGAGCAGCTTGCGGCCACAGAATCTGTGTGCTTAACAATCTCCCAAGTGCTGTCACTTCAGACACCACTTTTGAGGAACAGTGTCCTAGACTATGTGGTTTGCTTTTTGTTAAACAATTTGGAAGGTAGATATTTCAGGATGTTTTGAAATGGGCCTTAAAAATACTATGCAGCACATTTTGTAGTAGAAATATAGCTTTATGACATCAAACCATAGGAGTTTGTTACTCCAGTAAACCTGGAAAACGTTACCCTGTAGGTTCAAACTGCAAAGAAATCCATCAGGATGGATCAGAAGCTTATTATTACTGCTATGAAAATCTCAACGAAAAGTATTTTTCAAAAACTGTGGATGTATCTCATTTCATTAGCCAACTCAACTGAGCTCTTAAATCATGCAAATCCATAATTAAATGGTGTGTGTGCTGGAAGGAGTGGAGATTCAATCTATGGAGATGGATTATTTTACACTTGTCATTAATATAGTCCTACAGTCTTCATACAATAATATGATTAGTTTATCATATTACCCATTTCTACAGAACTGGATGTGAATCTGAGCACCTCATCCTAGCCAGCAAAATCATTAATGTGGCAAACCTTACAGAAGCACATTGTAGTAGATGAGAATGAGGTTTAGCATCAGATAACATGGATGATTATTTTCTGCCTTTTGCTTGTTATCTTAGACATACTGTAATTTCTCTAAATCTTAGCATTTTCATCTGTAAAGTGGGGCTAGCAAGTTTTGTTTGAATTGACTTAGCAAATATCATCGAATGCTTACCAGGCATTTTGCTATAGTGATACTTAGGAGAATAAAAGATGTTTTTTTCTCTAGGAACTGATACAGCATTTCTAATGAATGGAATGAGAGCATAGGCATAAAGAATTTAGTAAACTACCAATGCCTAGTGTCAAACACTATTGCTCATTGCTGGCCTCTTTTTGGAAAGAAATAAACCAAAGGGCAACACCATACAACGTGGAGTTTTCCCCTGAGAGAAGTCAGTACCATTGATTTTTGGCATCAGACTAGTGGGTTGTGATTAAAACAGGTACTTTTCCTCAATACACTTTGGACCCCTGGAGAATTCAAATTATATTTTCATTTCAAGAAAACATTGATTTCACTGCAAAGCAGAGAATCTGGAAAGAATGGTCAGAACATTTGCTCAATGAACA
The DNA here is from genome assembly GCA_004027595.1 of Dinomys branickii. Lineage (NCBI taxonomy): Eukaryota > Metazoa > Chordata > Mammalia > Rodentia > Dinomyidae > Dinomys > Dinomys branickii. The sequence goes on from PVLD010006363.1 coordinate 78,022, forward strand.
GTGTTCATGTATGTGATGTGAAAAACAATTTAATAAAGTTTAACATAGAGAAAAGCATTGAAGAAACATTCCTGTTAAAGTTTTTTAATATCAAATGGTTTAGTGTCTTTCAAGTAGTTGTTTTGTCTTTCAAGTCTTTGTTTTTTAATAAATAGGATTTTAAACTCTGCTCAGAATAGAAAGCAGATTTCTTCCTACTCAAGGAGGTTGGGTGTTGTGGTCCATTGAAGGCAGTAGGCTTCAAACATTGGATTTTACTCTGGTAAAGCAATTTCATTCTCAAATTGAACATGTCATTTCTTCTTTATTAAATTTCCCAGTTATTCTTTCACCTCAAGTTCTTATGTTGCTTGTATTTATTTCTGGACTTGTTCACTCAAATTGTGAGAAGGCGTGGGGGTTTATATCAAGTCCTATATGCTCTGCAGCTCTCAGTGAGAACCCAACAAAAAATGACAGAACTCACAACCAACATGGTTTCTACAGTTAGAATCGAGGAAAGCTCTGGAGAAGGAAGGAAGTCAGCATATGAGAAATGATGCATCCCACAAGTCTTAATTTCAGGGTGTTTTAGGGAGCAGAATAAGGCAAATGTGGCCACTCCTCCAATACTCACTCCAAGGTGCACAGTGTCTTCCTAGGAGACACCAAACAACTGAGAACCTGAGACAGAAGATTGGTTGGGCCACTAGTTGAACGTGTTCTAAGTTTTGAAACATTTCAGTTGTGTTTCCATATTACTTTACAATATATATATTCTTTAAGATTCATTTACATTGCTAGACATCTATTCTTTATGTTTTGAAAAATTTTATCCATTCTCCTTTGTCCTTACTTCTTAAAACATGTTCTGACTCATATCATCATACTCAGCATTTTCCAGAACTGGTTGATGGTTTCCCTTTGTATAATCAATTCTCATTACTACTGAAGAGGTCATCTCTGATGCTATAACTTTATTTCTTACAGACTTCATTGAGCTCAAAATTTCTACTATGGTCTTCAAGGCTGATTATTGATCTTCCATCGAACTTTGCCTCCTCTTTCCCTTGGTCCCACTTCTCCCTTGGTGAAGCCAGGTTATTCCCTGGCATTGCTCTCATTTGTCTAATTTCAATCTTATCCATGCAATCTACTCCAATTATTTAAATCACTTTCAGCCTTCTGACTCCAGTAGGTCACCTGCTTTTTCTAGAAAGACTATTGGAGATAAGTCTTTAGTCACCTGTAGATAATGGACAGCATATCAATTCAAGGACATCTTGACAGTAATTTTTAATTATCCAGTTGCATAGAATCTCTTTGTCCTCTTGCTGTAGTTTTGCTTCACCTCTCTCCTTTCCATCTCCTCTCTCTCATTTTGTACTATTCTTCTTTGTTTCTTCCTTTCTCCTTCTCTCACTTCACAATGCCCATTATTCCTCATCTCTATTTTCCTTTTTTTTGTTCTTTTGGTGATGTTTTACCACTGTGGCCTAAACATTATTGAGAGATTTTTTTAATGACTAAAAGGAGCTGTGTTATTCGGTGTAACTGAATTTGTTGCATACTTTGAGAATTAGATAATCTATTTGGGTACTTCTCTATTTGAAACAGAATTATTATTGAGCAGTGTTGTTCATTATTAAACTGCTAATTAAATCACAACTCTAAATGCAAAAACTACCATACAAAACTTACCAATAACAAGGAAATGTTATTCTCAGTATTGTTGGCATCACCTTGTAGAGAGGAAGAGAAGTGAACAAAATTATGAAAAACTGGTCCATACCACCGATCAACAATTCCCAATGAATTCCTGTGAAACCTCTCTGGCCCACACATATCTATAAACTCTGACAATCTCCAGAAAATTCAGGGCATAGTCGATGTTTCTTAATTCTCAATTATTTTCAGCCATTACACAAAATTTTATTGATACCTGTGGCTGATGACCCAACAGGAATGAGCACATGACACAAGGAGGTCATGGTACAGTGTTTGATTATGATCAACATAGATAGAAACAGGAGACTTCCTCATCATTTCTTAAACACAGCCAATTTGTAAAGCTAGAGTTGCAGGGCAGGCATGTTGAGGGGCATTCTTGCTGCCTTTTAAGGAATGGAGCCAATACATGGAGAAAGTAGAGCCAAGAGGAGGGCTAGAAAGAGACTCTGAGGAGATGGACTACTGAAGACATTAGTAAACTCTTGGATCCTACTGTACCTGAAGTCCTATCCTTCAGACTTCCCATTAAGGGAACACATATATGCTTTTTTCATTTAAGAAGTTTGAGTTGGATATACTTCTGTTACTTTAAACCAAAGTCCCCAGTCCTCTAAAACTCTCACACCAATGAAAAATGATCAATTAAAAATTCCAGAAAATACAGAAAAGCATAATGAAAAAAATTAGAGTTAATTGTATGAAAATGATGTATGGGCAGGGAAAAATGGTAGGTTGACAATACTTTCACATAGTTCAACTTACAAAAAGTTATGGGCTCTTCACTGAGAGTAACATCTAATAATACATTGGAATATGGTTCCATGAAAATCTTTCTATGACATATATTTATAGAAAATATGCACATATATATTCTGTGCTTTATTCTTTTTTTGTCAGGAAAAATAGTATTAGAATAAATTTGCTTTATAACATTCACTAAATAATATAACATCTAATAAAATATAGTTATCTATCATTACTAGTGACTAAAAAATCACTCTACAGCTTAAATGAATCAAACTTTATTTTTTATATCTCTATTGGATGTTTGTGTGTATATCCCATTTGTATACTTTCAAGTCATTATGTCTTAATGCTGAAATAAACATAGTGGGGTGGCCGTGAATGATCCTTCTTTATTTTTAAAAGTCATAATCAGTTAAAATAATGATTGAGTTAAGATGAAATTTGACTAAATCTCAAGTTTTGTCCTTGTGCTTTGCATACCATGCAAGTCATCTCACAGTGTCCAATGAACTGCTGTGACTGCTGCACACATTTTCAAGCTCTGTGACTTAAAAAAAAAAAACAGAGAAATAAGTATAAAAGTGGGAGGAGGATAAGGCTATTGAAGACAGTGGTCCAGGGTGAATAACAAGTCTAAGAAAAGGAACCAGATAAACACCCCTTCCCAATGAACAACTAGCTTCATGTTATGGAAACAACTGCCCCTGGTCCTTCCCAAGAGAAGAATGAGGCACTCTTAAAATTCTTTGGCTCTCTTTCTGCTCCCATATGATAGATTTAGAGCCTGACATGTTTGTACTATTGTACCTAAGTCACCAAATAAGAAATGTCTAAATCAAGCTGCAATTAATGCATCGTACAGTGTAGGGTAAAAACCCACACATTACCTCCAGAAGTGACAAATTTTTAGAACTAAACTCCAGTGTAAGTCTGAAGCAGCAGAAGACTGGAAAGAAAAAAAAAAAACAAAACAATTCTTCCTAGGTTATTGTGGGGCGTGAAAGGCATGCTGTTATGGAAAGGCAGTGTGAATCCATATTATGCAGAAATCAATGGCAGCCCAATCTTTGCAGGCTACACGAGGTGCCGTGTGACAAGGACACAGCGATTCTCCTAATCAAGCAGGTTGTGTGAAAGCAAAGAGTCCAGCTGAGCTTGATATATCCAGCTGGACTTTGTTTGGTACTTAATGGAGCAGGTCATAGTTATAACACCCTAAAGAAATCAACCAGCCTCGGCCAGAGAAGCACACGGAAGTGTGGGAACTCCAACAGCTCTATGTTAAATCATTTCTATAGGTCATCTGCAGAGAAAAGAACTCAGAGAAATAATAAAGGGGCGTCATTCTGCCGTCTGTGTTTATGATTCTCCCCCCAGGGAAGGGAATTGGGGTACAGAAGGAAAGCAATGTCACTGGAGAAACATTTTGCCCTTTTTATTCTATGCATTATAAAGCTCTTGGCAGGATATCAGCCGCTGAACTTAGCTCCCCTTCTTAAAAGCCACACATTACAGGGGTTTATAAGCCAGAGTGACGGTGATAAAAGGCCAATTCGGGACTTGGGGACAATTTTTCCTAACAACATGCTTTGCCTCTTTAAACACCTGCTGATTTGCACAGCCCTTGCCAATGCAGCTTCAGGGTGGCTCTGGCTCTAAGCTGGGATGGTGAAGTTCAAATTAATCCACTCCCTCCCATCACTCTAGGGGTGTGTGAAAGATCAGCGCCACTGCCAGTACCCTCACAGGAATGATGACACCTTCAGAATATATTTGGGATTCAGGAGAATGGGACAGGATTCTTTTCTGTGTGTGCATGAAATATTACATAATGGCATGGTTTGCTTTAGGAAGAGTTAACTTATCTTAAACCATTTCAACCTTGTTACTTCCCTCTCTTTTTTCTTCCTCCTCCCGCTGATCCCCTTCTCCATCTCCAGAAGTCTGCCTACTGGTCTGAGACTGGGTTCTTTCACTTTATTCAATCCTGGATTGCTGGCTTTAGAACTGTGAAGACCCTTCTCCTCATTCTGAACAGAGTCCTTAGAAAGTGTTCACATCATACATGCTCTTGGGATTAAAGTATGTTATACAAAAGGTACCTGGCAAAGAGAAACAGGTACTAGACAGAGGAGGGACAGGCTTCCAAATATATGTCTGTTCAGGTGAAACAGGCCAAAGGAAGTGAGTGCCCTATTGATTGGAAATTTATATTTCCCCCCTTTTTCTTTACAGGACACTGTTGAAGATCAGGACATTGCAATGTGCAAGGTTTGAGCTACTGGGAATTTGGCGAAGATTCAGTAGGAAATGCTGGGATAACTCTTTGAAGATGCTGGGCAGCAGCAGTGAGGGACAGCTCCCAGGCAACCGTACAGTCATGAGGGGAAATAGAGAATACTCCAAAAGCTAGGGTGTTCTCTAGGGTGAGCAAATTCACTGCATTTTTGACGTATGATACTATCAGGGTATAGCCCTAATAGAAGTTAAGAGGTACCTGCATAAAGCACTATAGATTTTCCCTTATCACCATTTTCACTTCCGTGGTTTTATTTTTCACAATTTCAGTTATTCTTGGTTCTGAAAACATTAAATGGAAAATTCTAGAAATAATTCATAGATTTTAAAATTACAGGCTATGATAAACTTTCTCATTGTCCCACTCCCTCCTGCCCACCACAAGGTGAATCATCCCTTTGTCTAGTGCATTCATGCTGTATGTGCTACCTGCCTGTTAGTCGTTCACTAACCATGTTGGTTATCAGATTAGCTGCCATGGTATTACAGTGTTAGAGTCTAAGTAATTCTTATTTTACTTAAGAATGGCCCCAAAGTACAAGAATGATGATGCTGGCAATTTAGATATTCTACAGAGAAGTTGTGAAGTGCTTCCTTTAAGTGAAAAGGTAAATGTTCTAATTTCAATAAGAAAAGAAAATATACTGAGGTTACAAAGGTCTATACTAACAATCAATCTTATGCCTGTGAACTCATGAAGGGAAACAATAAATTCCTGCTAGTTTTGCTGTCACACTTCAAGCTTCATAGTATGTCCATAGTTGGTGATAAGTTCTAAGTCATTTGCCTGGCTTCATCTCATTGTATCAGCTGACATCATCACAGACAGAAGGGTGAGTACAGTGCAGTAAGATATGTTGAAAAAGAGAGACCACATTTACATAACTTGTATGTTATTAAAACTGTTCATTTTATTATTAAGTACTTTAATTTCTTACTGGCCCTAATTTATAAATTAAATTTGATAATAAGTATGTGTGTATAAGAAAAGCAATAGTTAGTACACACAGGGTCTGGTACTACTTATGCTCCTAGTCATCCATTAGTGATGCTGGAAAGCATCCTCCAGGATACAAGGAGAGACTACATCCTCATGTAGCATCTTGTGATGGTCCTTGATGCACGCCGTCTTGTGAAGTGCTGTCTTGGAATTGGGAGAAAATTTTACAAGAATAGATCTCCCCATTATGCTGTTCTAGGAAAGTAGAGTCCTGTTTCCTGTGCCTCAACTCTTCCTTTTCACTGAAGGATTGAAGTGGGCACTTCTTGCATCAGGTCACACTCTTCTGGGACACTCCCTCCTGGTTAAGGGACAGTCTTGCACTACTTATATCTTTAATTCTTCACAGTGAAAAGTCACTGTTCACAGTAATGACCCTAGTCAATGAAAATTCTAGGATGTCAAAAAAAGTTCAAATATTTCACCATATTACTTAAAGTACAGGTAGAAAAGTTAAATTATTTAATGAGAAAGATATAGAAATAACAATTTCTGAGGAAAAGGAAAGAGCTGATGTGCATCATAAGGTGAATAATGTCCTCCAAACATGTCCACATCAAATTCCCTGGAGCCTGAGAGTGTTAGTTGTCTTCTAAGCAAAGTGGAACTTTGCAAGATTGAGGATCTTGAAATAGGAAGTTTAGTGTGGAGTAGCCTGGTGGGTGGAATTTTATCACAGGAATACTTATAGAAGGGATACAGGAGATAGCAGAGTCAGAGGACAAGGTGATCAAATGATAAGCACAGGTGAGAGTGATGCTGTCACAAACCAAGAGTGTCAAATGCCTTTGGAAGCTGGAAGAAGCAAGGAGCATATTCTCTCCTGGAGTCACCAAAAGAGACAGTCCTACCCACATCTTAACTCTAGCTGTGGAACTCAGTTTGGACTTATAACCAGCAGATCATAAAATAGTGAATTCATAATGTTTTAAGCCACTGTTCTGGTAATTTGTTCCAGCCACAGTAGGAAACTAACACAACTTATAAAACCTTATTCAAAAACTCTTTTCAGCAGGGCATGGTGTTCAGACTGTAGTTCCAGCTATTCAGGAGGCTGAGGCTGGAGGGTCATTTGAAGCCATGAGTTCAAAACCAGCCTGGGTAACATAGTGAGATCTTATTTCAACAAAACAAAACAAAACAAAACTTTTCACCAAAATGGCAAATTTTCAAAATACACATTTAAAGAGGAAATTGATTAATTTAAATTTTACTTGAAAGCAGGTCTCTTAGTGAATTCATGTTTTTCTAAATATGTCTTTCCCCACCCAGATTTGCAAATTTAAAATTTGTAAACCTTTTCTTTGAAATGCTTGCCAATCGCTAGATGTTTGTTTGCCATTACTTGTACTTCCCTCTTTGGCATAGTGAGCAGCCTTCCACAGAACAGAGTCACCTCACACTGGGCCTGTTTACCTCTTTCAGAGCAACCAGTAGCTCCTGTCCTCAGTCTACTAGTAACCTGTGCAAAGCATCCTCCAAAGAAGTTCCTAAGTCCTTAATCTTCAAACTGCAGCTAGGAAAATTTGACCTCTTCAAACTCCCAGAATCCCTTGAGAAAGAAAACACAAGGCATTGTTAGTTCTCTGTTAAGAAGAGAAACTGTGGAGGATTTGTCACAAAGCCAGAGGATCTAACTTCCAGATGCCTGCTTACTCTGCCTCAACCACATTACTGCCAGGTCTTTCTTTGTAAGCTATTTCTGACAACCCTTCTTTGACTACTTGATTCATCTCAATGATCTCAATGTGGTTAAATTGAAAGAGTGTACTATGTGATTTAGGGTTGGATGTCTAAGGATGATACAAAGATCCATGTTTAAATAACTCAAGAGAAACAAATTTAAAAATAACCCTTCCTTAAAATTTCAAGAAGGTCAGTGTCCTTAATTGGAGAGGCAGGTGGTAGATAACAGTGTTTATAGTGCTTTCAGAAAATTTGAAGATGTCAGCTTATAACTGCACCAGAGCAATTTTCAGTTAATATGGGCCTTGAGATGGAATTGTTATGTCCAACAGCCTTGCTGTTGATTCTAAATTTGAGGCCCTTTCACAAAGTTGCACACAGATTTCACAGCTGATCATCTGCATGAGTGAATTTTCCACTGGGAGGCTGATTCTGGTATTTACTCTTTGAAGACATACTGGAAAGTGACAGTATAATTAATTTTAAAAGTTATATATAAACCAAGGAAATTTTTACACCCTGAAAAGCTCTCAGTAAGTCTTGTTTACTTGGGAGAAACTTTTACGACTACAGAATTAGATTTAGGGGGTTTTCTTCCTCATATTTCCCTAGTCTTTGTCCTTCTCATCCTCATCTTCATCTTTGTCTTCAACTTCTTTAAGTCATTTGATGTTCCAAGTATCTGTTTATTGTGCAATACAATATGCCAAAAGTTAGCGGTTGAAGAAAGTAACCTTTGCTCACGACTATGTGGGCTGGGGCTCAGCAAGATGGCTCTTCTGCTGGTCTCACTCAGGATCTCTCATTTGGTTGCAAGTTAAAAGGTCTCTGGGGTGGCATATCCTAGATAACTCCGCTCCTAAGTCTGGGGCCTTGGAGAGGATAGCTGTAAGATTGCAATTATCTCTCTGTCTCTGCCTCTGCCAATCTCTTCCTCTGTCTCTGACTCCCTCTTCCTCATCCCTTCACAAAGCTCATTTGGGATTTTATATGGCATCTGACTTCTAACAGTGAGCATTCCAAAATTAGAAAACCTTATCTTTGTAGGCATTTGTTTGCTAATAAACAATTTGCTAAGCTCAAAGTCAATATGGGGGACCACAGAAGGCAAGAGTATTGGGAGGTGTGTCCTTAGGAGCCACAGCCTCGTGATACCAAAGCAGAAACAAATCTTGTTTTGAGCCTCGTATGAAGTACAAAATTATAACTGTAATACCTATTTGGAATCAGGACATATTTAAGGTTTTGAGTCAGTGTTCAGTCATGAAGGCAGATACATGAGCAATAAAGTCATGATTTAGTAGTTTTTTTTTCACAAAATTCCACAGACGGTAGTATTTTGATGTTAGGGAAAGCAAAAGGAAGGAGGTGGACATCCTAGGTTTACTCTTAAGGAACCACAGGATTCTCATTCATTTGTAACAGTTAACGTTAAAGTGCAATTAGGTGGTAGTAATCAGAAATTGTTAACACAAGAGATCAGGTCAATTGCATCAACATTCTATTGCTTCTATCTACTTCCCATTAGAAAGAATTTTCTCTTTGGCTTCTTGGTTATTCCCATCCATTCTTTGTTTATAAATACAGATATTCTTGGACCTTTTCTGTTAACCACTGCAACAGATACCTTTGGACATAGCCTTGCCATCAGCTGTTTCCAAGGAATACATCACCTTCCAACTACTTGCTCTAACTGCAGCACTTCATGCAGAAATATATTGTTATATAGCTATATTGGCACGTAATATGTGCTCAATAAATAATTTTTGTCTGAATAAATGATACAGACAACATAATTCATCATATATTGACTTTTCTCATTAATCCAAAGTGGAATCATTTTTAACCCATTAAGCCTACTTTGACAATACGGTTCTTGGGTTAAAATTAGGATAGACTTTATTATAACATGGGATATATCTTTAAATTGGAAAACTTTCATCCCCACAATATTTTTTTCTGAAGGAAAACTTTCCATTTGTCATCACTTAGGGTTATTAAAAATAATCAAGTAAAAAACTTGCTAGATTAAAAAAATGTCAGCCAAAGTCAGAGCCATAACAAAATGTGGTGACTTAGACTCTGCTATTAACAGCCTCCCACTCAAGGTCTTTGTAAGTGGTTATTGTACAAAGAAATTGCTAACCACCATGGTTTTTACCTGTGACTGAAACATGCTGATAAAACGTTCTCTCATTTCCTTCTCTTTCTTGGACTATTAGTGTTATTCTGCTATATTTGGAGCTGAGCTCAAACCAAATCAATAAAGCCATTTATTATAAAGAAAACAGATTTTAAAAACAACAGACTTGACTACTCTGATAAAACATAGGAAGCTCAAAGCGTGAATGCACTGTTGAGTGAAGGATTTGATTTATAAGCCTTACAGAAAAACCCAGTAAGCAGAAGTGAAAGTTTTTATTGTCTTGTCCATGAATGACTATTCATAAATATAAAATTAGTATTTATTAAAATAAATTTAGCATTTCATTGTAAATATGGTCATTATAAATAACAACCCTTTATTATCTCCTACTTGCCAGGCTGCCTTTTAAATTTAATCACCTCTGTAAAGTAGCAGCCTCAGTTTGCCAAGATTTACGTAAAAATAAATATCCATTTATGACTCCAATTTATGCTTTACAAATTACTCTCCATGTTAAAAGCTTTTGTTTGCAAGACAGAATTGTACTAAAGGAGTGGGCGGGGGGTACCTTCATGTCTCAAATACCATCTGCTGTCAGGCATGGTGAATCCATGGCTGATGTGAAATATTAGTGTCTACACCATGCTGTGTCTTCACAATGCTAAAGTTATTAGCATTTCTGTTTGAGGAAGGCTACTTTCTTTTAATGGAAGGATCTGAGCTGTGTCCTATAAAATGTGACCTGAGGGGAGATTGTAACTTTTGATTGTAAAATATGTCTCCTTCCCAGATACCAAAGTATTTGTAAATTTTCTTTTGAGCTCCTGTACTTTGGGGAGTTCTTCCTGTTCCCTTGTTTTGTATTGTACTGATTTTCTGGGAATAGAGAGAATGTGTCAATAGTCTTGGGAACAGAGTACCAAATTAAGAGTAAAGCATGGATGAAATTTTTCCCCTCAAGTGGAGGATCCTGGTCACGGCAACAGTAGAAGCACAGAAAATAAGAGAAGGAAAGAAAGCAGTGGGAATGTTCCAGTGAGATCAAAACGGAGATCAAAGGCACCAACACTAACCTGTACCTTCTGCATCATTTCATAAAGGTCAGCCCTGCAAACCTGTGAGAACTGGGGATTCCATTTTACTGAAGGGTGACCACTAGACAAAGGGAAGTGACACATACAAGTCAGTAAGAAGACATTCTCCTCAAATATTTACGTATGCATTCCTTAGACACCAAGAGGATTTAGACTTAAAAACCATGCAATGTGATCTCAGGCTAACCCTGAAGAGGTGTGGCTATAGCATCACTTAATTGGCCCTTAATAAACTCAACATTATAAATTATTGAGATCAAAAGTAAAATTAGCAACCATTTCTTATTGAAAGCTTACTTGCCTCCTTTTAAAAACTATATATATACATATACATAAGTGTGTCATGTGTGTATGTATAACATATATATTAGTAAATATTTGTCAGTATAAACTAGTACAGTTTATTAATAACTAATGTACTAATTTACTGATTGAAATTTTCTTTATTTCCTCTCCTAACATTTGCCACTATATTAGTTAAGCTTTACTAGGGAAATAGCCAATCTCAGTACATAAAACTGAGCAATTTTAACATAGAGAATAGTTAAGTAGGGTGATAAAAGAGCTGAGAAGTGCTGATAAGGACCAAAGATTAGCAACAACAGGAAATCTCTAGCTCTCTAATAGTGGAAACTTGAGTGAAATTTTCCTAAATTTGGCAACAGTTCTAAAAATTTATATGGCATTTTCCAACAGCAAGTTGTAAACCTGAGAAAAGTTTGAAAAATAATTGACAATAAAAAATTTCAAGCAACTATCCTAGAACAATGCTTAAATGATCTTTTGATTCTTTCTATAATTTTATTATAAAGTCCTTATAAGAATTAGTAGTAAAGTGGATGCAACCAAAACATGTAGAAAAAATATTATAGATATGATTCAGGCTATTGCTTAATAAAAATATGGTATTATTTGTTTGGATTTGATGCTGTCTGTGGCATTTCTTGCTTTTAAAATGAATAATTTGATTCTTTCTTCTCACTCTAAATAAATATTAACTTTTGCAACTAAATTTTGTATCTGTAGTTTTGCTTTGTTTTCTTAAAGTGAGCTATCCAAATTGTTTGAAAATCAGGTCACTCAGAGCCTAGATCTTCCTTGGGAGAGGGTAGAAGAGCACCCCAGCACAAGTCGCAGCAAAGAACCACTAAAAATCAATAACTGAATATTTGTATACTGTTTTCCCCTGCACAAAAACTCCTCTATGGAAATTATTTTCAGTAGGCCTTTTTATTTGCCTGCTTCAGCATTGTCATTGTCTCCCCATCTTTTTCCCACTGCCCGGGTTCCCATCTCTTTTTCTTCTGTTAGCCGGTGTACTAGTTAGGGTTCACTAGAGGAATGGATCTATTTCCATGATTATACAAGAAATATATAACATAAACTTACAGAATCAGAACTGGTAGAGTCCCACTGACCAACTGTACAACCAGAAATACAAGAATCCAAAATGTCTGTCTACATGCTGGAATGCCTGAGGATTCAGTACAGTCTGAGGCTAAAGGTCTGGAAGGCCACTGAAGGGTCACCTGTGAAAGACTCTGTGAGAAAGCAAAGGAATCAGCATTGGAAGACTGAAGAGTCTGTGTCTGAAGCCTGAAGGAGCTGGAGACCAGCATCCAAAGACAGTGGTGAAGACCACAGCTCCTCTGAGGAAAAGAGAAGGCATTTTTTTTCTGTCTCGCTTTATTCTATCCAAGCTGCATCTATTGGTTGGTGCAAACCACAACTGGGATGGGTCTTCCCTCTTTAATTTGCTTGTCTAGGATATATTAAGATGCTAGGTAGTTCTTGCCCAAGTCAAGTTGACATACCACAATTAACAATCCTAGCCAGTGGAAGAAGCCACTTTCCTCATACCTTGTTTTATAAAGTAACTTTGATTTAAACCCAAACACATACGATGTTCAAGGCCTAATGGTTGTAATTAAGAGCTCTGTTAAATAATTTCCTCGTCAAAAAGTTGTTTCTTTAATCTGCACCTTTAGGCACACCTGGAATGAGAATGGTCAGAGCAGATGTAGCCCCCATTCCATGACGCAGACATCACTGGGACACGGTTGTCCACCCATGGTACATATTTTCTAGCATTACATTAACCTATGTTATGGTTTTGCTCTCTCATTTTCAGCTGTAGCCTGAATGTATTCTCTGAATTCTAGACTTTTATATCCAACTGCTAATTTAACATCTATGCCCCTTGGTTGAGATACACATACCAAATGATTTCTACTCAATGGAGTGCAGTACAAATGATGCTTCCTTTTCAAGCCTGGCCTACAGTGACCCTTTACCTCCACCATACATGCCCCTTCATGCCTTCTTGCCCATCTAAAAGGTAATTGACCTCCACCATGATCTTGAAAGCCTTATATTAGAATTATATTATATTTCTGTAATCATATGAATTTGTCAGGATGTGACTGGCTATTTGTAAACATAGATTATTTGCAAGTCAGGTTGGTGTTTGTTGTTTGGATGCCTTCTACCTCCTTCTAATATTGTGCATTAGCGTTCTAGGCTTTGTCTTTTTAATCTCCGATCTCCCATTCTTATGGGTTGACAAGCTGAGTTAAGTACACTGGTTTGTGTTGTTTTACCAGGACATATCATTTGTCCCAGTTCCTCAGTAGAACTAAAGTAGAAAATAATTCTGGCTGAGTATATGACAGTTTGCTTTCCCACATTACTTTGATGGAAGGAAAGCCCAAGGCAGAAAAAAATGTGTATTAGCAAGAGGGAAATGAAATCTCCAAAAGTCTGACACTCTTCAGAAGTTCTTTGCCATACATTTTGTGACTAAACAACAAGCATTTATTCAGCATCTATGAAATGAATTTAAGTTTATGAAGCTTTAAAAATTAGCAAAAATCCCTAGTGCTGTACAATAAGCAAACCCAAATTTCATTTAATTTGTTGCTCATCGTTTTGGCCTATAAACTCAAATACTTATTAACGCTGTAAATATGCCTTTTTACTGGCTGTCTGACAGCTCCCATGCTTTCTACACTGTCTCTTTAAACATTTATGAGTGTTCATGAATATGCAAATACACAATCTAATGTCTGCAAATGGTTGCAAGTACAAATGCTATGTTAATATTTCATACAGTGATGGGAGCAAATCAACAATCATAAATTTTAAACAAATATGTTGCCTCATTAATAACTAATGAGGCAGTACATAGAGCTGAAGATTTGGCATTTAATACTAAAAGTTGTGGTTAAACAGAGCCTAGCAGGCAAAGCCACAGCTTCTAAAATTTTCCCTAAGGTTTGCTCTTTCCATGGTGACTCCTATCTGGAGGGAAGGAAGAGAAATTTGAGAAGAGGGTATTCTCTAATGCTTATTTTTTAAAAAATGAAATTCTATTATGTGGTGGGAATTAAAACAATTCTTCTGATCCACGAACTTTCCTGAAAGTGGATCACGATGCACAAGGTGTATTTGGTGTTCCCACTTGCCTGACAGCTGATGAAAATGTATAAGATCGATTAAGAAGACTTTAAATATTCAGTAGAAACAAAGAAATGAAGATACCAGATGAATTTGAAGGGTTAACCGCTTTTGTCTCTCATGAGGCTCTAGAAGCTGAAATAATTTGGCTTTAGCAACAGCCCGCTCTGAAACTCATGGTCCCAGTTCTTCTACTCTTGGCCAAGCTCCTTAGGGAAAGGGTCCCTAACACCCCACCACGGACTGAATCAGTCCATGGCCTGTTTGGAGCAGAGCCTCAGCATAGGAGATGAGTGGTTGGCAGAGGATCCAGAGCAAAGTTTCGTCAGTACTTACAGCCACTCTAGTTGCTGGTGTTACTGCTTGGGTTCCCCTTATGGCACATCAGCTGAGGCATTACGTCCTTATAGAAGCTTTACCTTTACTACCTGTACCGTCACCTCTACAGGTGAGGGGGCAAGTTGTGTGCTCAATGTTTTTTTTGAGACAGGGTCTCACTAGGTAGTGCAATCTGGCTTCAAACTTGCTTAAGTAACCCAGGCTGGCCTCGAACTCGTGGTGATATTCCTATCTCAGCCTCCTGGATACTGAGATTATAGATGTGTGCTGCCACACCTGGCTCCTTATGAGAATCTAATCCTGAAACCATCTTCCTATTTCCCCAGCCTTACCCCTCTCCCCATAGTGGAAAAATTGTCTCCCACAAATAGGTCCATGATGCCAAAAAGGTTGGGGACTGCTGCTTTAGGTCACCAGTTTCTTAAGGAATCAAGTATACCAGTCAAATATTAAAACTAACATTTACAATTCCTATACACTGAGATGCTATATCAGGGATTTAGAAAAAAATGGGTGTGTCAACATACACCGCAAAGTAAGTTTGTGTCTCTAGTCAATATTTATAAATTGGGTTAAAGTCATTTCTATTTCCATGTTTTGAAACTCTCACGGGATTCTTCCCTGGATGATACACAAGATATTTAAGATTTTTATATCTTTACTGAACTATCATAAATAGCATCAGTGACAATTTTGTAGATCTGTAATAGTAGGATATATTATACATTAGATAGGCTACTACTGACCATGTTATATTTCCTAGAACATTCTTTTCAAGAATAATTTCTTGATGTCAGCCTAAATATTTATCATTTATTTTATCTTCCTATAAATCATCACAATGTATTTTGTTATTGTTGGTTTTTGGAGACAGGGTCTCACTATGTAGTTCAGAGTGGCCTTGAACTCACTATGTAGTAACCCAGGTTGGGTTTGAACTCACAGTGACTCCTGTGAGGATCAGCCTCCCAAGTGCTGGGATATCAGGTGTGTGCCACCACATCTGCCTCTCATCACAAGTTTTTAATATTTTTACTACATTACCATTTTCAAAATATTTTTATATTATTATTATTTCATCTTTGTAAGTTGCTTCAGAAATAGATATAGTTATCCAAATTCTACAGTTAAAAAATCTCTCATCTTGAAAAAGTTAAGTTACCTGTTCTAGGAGAAAATAAACTCAAATCTGATTATTTGAAGGTATGAAAGTTGGAATTTATTATTTTGTGCCTGTTTAGAAAATATGCCTAATTTTTTACAGTGGTTCTTTGCCATTGGTATACATAGACTAATTTACTTTTATCCTCTTTTACATGGATTCCATTTTTAGTTAGTCTAATTCTCTTCATTACTCAAATCCCTATCAATGTAGAAAGTACTTAGGGGTCACTAATAATTTCTCTATTTCATGCTCAGTGGTAGTACTGTACTAAAATGCCCCTCAGTGAGAATCTTCATGGCAATGGACTTCTTGGATATATTGACTGTGGAGGTGGCTACAGGAATCTATATGTGACCAATAGCAAAGAACTAAATAGATATACATGGGCACACACATTAATGCACTTAAAACTAAGAAAATCCAAATAAGATGTATAGATTTTATCAGTAATAATTTTCTGACTGTGATATTCTCCCACTAGAGTTACATAAGCTGCTACCATTGAGGGAAACTCAGTAAGAGGTCCACAGCCTCTCTGTGATATAACTATTGATTACATACATATGTGTCCATAGATCATCCTCTAATTAAGCTAAAATTTACAAAAGCTGTAGTTAAAATATGATTAAACTCTTTTCTAGACCTTTGTCATTGTTGACAATGAATTGTTTACATAATTCTTGAGGGCACTTTGAGCCCAGAGGGGCATAAAATGTGGTTTTAATGTATTTTACACTCGCATTGTGAGTCATTATATGGGTGGTAGTTGCCTGGGTATAGTGGAGAGGATACTAGGCTTAGGGACTTAAGTACGGATGGAATCATCCTAGTTTCTGGCAATGTGATTTGGGGCAATCACTTTCTGCTTTGAGCCTGCTTCCTTATTTAAGCTTCTAGCGTGCAGCAAGTTACCACCTCCCCATCCACATCACACTTCAACTTAAACTCACTTACCAAAATGATTATAGATATTTCTTTTACATTTCTTCAAAAGCATTTGATTTACACTTTTAAAAGTAAATGTCACTATGGAAAATTTAAGTGTATACAAGAGGAAAATTTTCAATTTCAACAATCACTCACTACCTTGTCTCAATAACCAATCTGGTTTCTAGGACCATATTCCATACCTCTAATCCCTAGTCACTTTGAAACAAATCAACAGTGTCATGGCATTTCATCTGTAAATATTTTAGAATGTATTTCTGACAGAACCAAAATCACTGGCATGTAATTACAATACCATTAACACATCTAAAGAATTGACAACTCTTTAATATCATCAAATATTCAGTGTTCAAATTTTTGTCATATCTTATGATTTTTTAAAATAGATTGTTGAAATCATTCAAATTAGATCATTGCCAATACTGTATTCTGCTGCCTGTTATTATTTTTTTTTGCTGACCCAGCACTGCTTTCAGAATCTTTCTTAATGCAGCACAGTGGAAGGCCCTTGCCTACCAATCACAATGGCCACATGAGGAATTGAAACCAATTTGATGTTCCTGGACTAGAATTCCTAGTAAATCCAGTTAGGGTAGTGCTCTCTAGTTGATGTTTCAGTCATTGTTGAGAATCTGATAAAAAGAGGATGGTTCTTCTGCAATGATTAGTTTTAAAGTTTTTTTTAGAAGTACTCGTATTTTTGAGTCAGGCTTCTATGCAAATCATTAAAACCCAGGATTTGGGGTCCAGCCGAACTGAGTTTGAGTCAAAATTTCATCATTTAATAGCTGCATGATTTAAAATTTATCCTGATCTTGAGCTTTAGCCACATTATCTGTTAAATGGAGATAAAAGAACACCTACCTTGAAAGACTACGATGAACATCTAAAGAACTTATTTAACAAATTGACAATCACTACAAGCAATTAACAGTGAAAATTGTGGCAGCAATTGGCAAAAACTTAGTACTTTTAAGTTTTATTTATTATTTTTATTACTATACAACCTTTAATATTACTATAAGATCACTTTTGCAAACCAGAATAATATTAACAATCTAGGGCTGGGGTGTGGAGCTCAGTTGTATGGTGCTACCTGGCATGCATCAGGCCCTGGGTTCAATCCCAACACCACAAACAAACAAATGAAAAAGTAAAAGAAAATCCATTTCTCTCAATAACTTCTACATATCTCAACAATGCTGAACATACCCAAAATCCTTATCATGGAAAAGGACAGCTTGCCTTGCAAGGAGAATATATTTCCTAAAGTAAAAAGTGGAAAAAACCTTAGCTGGAGAACTGAATATAAGAAGCAAAACAATTTATCAAAGGAATCTGGAAGCGAGAGAGGCCACAGCATTCTATGAAAAGGAGAAGAGCCTGCGGGGGGCATTTAGAGTGGAAACAGACGGGACCGTAACATCCTCGAAGGCATCCCCGTACTTCCCCAGGTAGAACACAATGCAGTCATATTGGGCCCACTGGCCAAGCGAAGTTATGAAACAAAGAAAGCAACAGAGAGCCGAGAAAGGACAGGGTATCTTTTTAGGGCCAAGAATACAGCTTATCATGGAACCTGGGCAAATGGGTTTCAGTAGGTCTCCACAGGGTGGCACAGAGAGGCGGTCGAGTTGGGTAAGGTTGAGGCCAAACCTTCTCTGGACTTGAAATTGCCCAGGAATCTTGGAAACAGCTTGTGTTTGGCAGGCCATGTATCTAAGCCGAGAGCTGGCTGAAACGATCAGCCCCAGGAGCCAGCCAATCTGCACAGAGATTTTGGTGGTGTTTTTCCTTTGCCTTTGCCTTTAATGATATTGTTTGAGACACGGGAGTGACATAAGAGCTAGTGGGTGGCACGAAGAGCTGGGGAGAGGGAGAGCTTTGGGATTTCTCACACCCAAGTGAGAAAAAGGACAGATGGCGGACACCCAAAGGCAGTGAGTAAATAGAGGACAAGGGCACTTTCCTAAGGGCCAAAAGTAACCATTTCCCTGGAGCCTGGGATGGGAGAACTTGTTCAGAATTGGTGAGAAGCTTAGTGAAACCACAGGGTCACAGAGCACTGGCAAAAGGCCTTTCTTGTCTTTGCCCTTCAAGCTGACTAGTTCATTTTGAAGCGAAGAGCCGTGACCCTACCGCCTCTCTTCCTCCGCTAAGTTCTCTCAGCCCTGCACTGTGCCCAGAGCATACTGCATGCTCGTCGCTTCTTTCAGGTGAGGAGAGAACCAAAAACAAGAATAGGCAAGCACAACAAAAAGAGCATCTCTCTTCTCTTCGAGTGTTCCTTCTGTTTCCAACCTTCTCTATGCTCCGCCATGGGGCTGCAATAAATCAGCTTTCAAGTGTCATCTGAAGTACTCCATGCCCCCTGCACTGCAAAGTATCAAATGTTTTTGCCCTTCGCGTCTGAGAAAGTTTTCTTGTTGCTGCATTGAACCAGTGTGTGTTACATAAGAGGCATTTTTCCCCTTTACAGACAAAACAAACTGAAAAACCACAACACAGAATGATTAGAATAGAAAGTATGAAAACTGTCCTTAAGTTAGCAGCCAGGGATCAGATAAGGAGGAATTTTCTAAGGGAAAGTGACCTAGAGGTCATGTACCGCTGTTTGAAAGCCAGATGGTGTCTGTTGGGGCCAAGAAGCCCCAATTTACTATGCTGTAACTGAGCTTACCATGAGGTATATTAGTGACCTAAAAACTTTTTTAAAAAAATAGATTCAACTTCTAGAATCGCCATTATGGTTAGGTTAGGAGGCAACTGCAAAAGAAGAAACCAAAATCACAAATGAAAACTACGTAAGCAAGATTCACCCCACAAACCAGTTGGCCTCAAAGTCCCCTGTGCTGACCAGTAGCACCCTCCTCCCTCTCACTGCTAAGCCCCTTCTTTAATCCTCCCCTCTCTCATTTTTCCAGGCTGATTCTCTGATCACCCCAAGCAGGATAGCAGAGCCATCTCCAAAATGGAATCTGTACTGAACAGAGTTGGAGAATTGGCTCCTTGACTTTCTGGGTACTGTCCCTGGATGGAGTTATTTACACGCCTGAGCTTGTTGCTATATTTGTAAAATGGGACTTAAAAGGACTCCCTCAGTGGGCATTTATAAAAGTTACACTGGAACATGGTAAATTATTAATTAATTATAGCCACTATTGTTGATAGCAATGGTAATAATGAGATAAATCATTTAGCACTTAATGTATACTCAAGAGTGACACTCAAAATATATAATAAAAATCAGGGCACAGGCAGCATCTCATCTCATCAGTTGTTCTATCATGAGGGCAAAAGTTCCTGCTGTGCCCCTCACTAATTTCTCTGTTGCTGTATCATGTGGACTAGGGGTGGCTCCCTGAGTGAGAAGGTTTGAAGGGATCCAATAGCAGGTAGAGGACTCACCAGGCTTTAAACACTGCTCTGACACCACTCAAAGGAGGAGGACAAAAGTGTTTTAATTGCAAGTATAGCAATGAAAATAGATTAAATATCAATCCTGAATATGATGCCCGATCCTACTGCTTATCATGTCATCTGAACACGACATTCTCAAATAGATACCAAGCCAATAATTGAATGCTGAGACTAAATCTTGTGCTTCTGACTTCTCCAAATAATAGAGTCAGTTACCAGAGGTGTTCAAGAAACATTTGCTATTTGATTGTCACATAGAAGATATTATTACATATTGTTTCTATGTATTACTTAGATTTTGACTATTTTTAGAAAGAGATTTCTGGAAGTTTAACGTATAGGACAATGGATGCCTTGGAATCATGTTAGGTAAGGGGGATAATGGAAGATCCTGGTAATGAAATGTGCTGAGTCAACTTGTGGTCTGTCTGCAACACACCAGAGCTCTGTGACAACTAAAACAAAAAGGGAAACTGGTTTGTTGTACAGATTCAATTATTCAGTGAAAAGAATCATACAAAATATCCCCATGTAAGGAGAAATAATTTTTCAGATAATTATGAGAGATACCAACGCCATTGTGGGTGTGGTCTTCCAGAGCTCACCTTCCACTCCTTTTCCATTTTTGCTACTGAGCTCTTGATTCTCCTACCCATGTGCCCTGCATCCCAGCTCCAGCAGGAGTCTTGGTGTGGTCTTCTCATGCCACCACCTTCCATTCTTGTAATTCTTGCAGAGAGAATGCAATTAAATTCTCCTAGAATTCCCTATCCTCATTTTCTTCCCTTTCATCATACAGCTCAGATAAAGCCCCTCTTTGACAGCTGCCTACTTGGCTGGCTCAGTGACATGTCCTGCCTCATTCACAAACTACAGACCCTACAGACTGGCTGTCCTTCAGTGTTTGGTTCAGGGCATTTACTTCTATCTTCTGTTCACTTCAACCCTTTCTGCTCTGATCTGGTTTCTGTTTCAGGGTTTGGTGCCTGGATTCTTTCTCTGTGACCCCTAGTTGGAAAAATTCCTGTGAACAGTTTACTTTTGATTTTACTTCTTCCCAGAGAAAAGGCAGCCTTTTGGACCACCCCTCTTAGTAATGGATGCTACAGCTCTAGGAGAGCACCAGCTTACCCTGTCATGAATTGAAAAAAGTTACTCAGTGAACAGCCCACTTAGAAACTTTAGGGCTCCATGACTCTATGTTCTTTTGTTTAAGTGAATAGACTTTCCTGCAGAGCACATGGCTAAAGGTGTGAGGCATGGAATATATTTGGCTCTTCTCTCCCCTCTGCCAATCCTGTGTGCACTTCAAGAACATTTCTTCCCTTGATAAGGTTCTCAGGCAATTCTCATCCTATACTCACAAAACCTTCACTAGTTCCTCCAAGTGAAATCTGGGTCACTTTCCTTTGAGCTTAGTTAATGTTCTGCAGACACACTATTTCATATGGTAACTCTTTGCTTGTCTGATTCCCAGAATTATAAAACTTTAGCTATCTGTATGTTTCTAAAATCTTCAAATTGTCTTTCCCTCACTCTAAAACTTTTTCAATAACTCAATGAATGGATATATAGCAGGAAGTTTCGTGAATCTTCACCATTATCTTGCTATTGTTTCTTTCTCCCTGAGGATGGTCAATAGAATTGCAGGTGTGCTTAAAGCCTTCCTGTATGTCAAAGAGTGAGATGGGAAGACTCTAGACAAAGTTGGCTGACAGGGTAGAAGCTGGTGTGAAGTCTAGACAGCATATCCAGCTGATTGTTGGAACAAAAATTAACTTGCTAGTCAATTAGAAATAAGTCATTGTGCAAGGTGAAGGTATACACTCAGAGCCTCAAAGAAGTGTGGATCAAATTGTATTCCTCTTCTTACGACTCACTACATGCCTCAAATTCTCTCTGAAACCATGGTGCCAAGCTTTGAGGAAAGCCATGCCCAGGTCTGCCAGTTATGTGCTTCAGTAGTATCAATGCACTGTAAGGCTATAATTTTTTTTATTCATTTTATTTTTTTAAAAGTATAAACAAATAAGCAAAGAAAGAAAACAAAACAAAAAAAACCCAGCAATAACAACAAAAGGAAAACATTAACAAAAAGACACAAAGTAGCACAAGGGCAGAACAATCAAAACTGAATTACAGACAAAGTGACAGGGAATCACCAGTGGTTGCTGCACCACACAAAAGTGCATGCTCCTGAAAACACAGATAGACATACAATCTTGATCAAACAATCATGAACTGTTCCTTACCATAAAGCGACACAGGTCAACAGTGGCACCATATTAACCATCCTGCATATACACACATAGATACATATTTGTCCCTTTCTTCCTTTTCTTCCTCCCCCCATCCCACCTGCTCCCTACCTTTGTTCAGATTCCCCTCACACCCCCCAATCCACATTCCCACCTTCAGATTTCTACACCAGTGATGCAATACGTTGCCTGCACATGAACCTCTGATTTATTTTACTTATGAGTATGGTGTACAATTGTGACCATTTGCCTACAAAAGCCCCAAATCTATCCTTCTTCATAGCTGAGTAATATTCCCTTATATAAAAATGCCACAGCTTTTTAATCCAGTTCTCTCTGGATGGACATTTGGGTTGCTTCCACAATTTAGCTATTACAAATTGTGCTGCTATAAACATGAGTGCACATACATCACGAGGATATGATGCTTTCAGATCTTCTAGGAAAATACCCAGAAGGGGAATAGCTGGGTTGAATGGGACCTCTAGACCTAGTTTGCTAAGGAATCTCCAAACTGATCTCCACAGTGGTTTCACCAGACTGCATTCCCACCAACAGTGCAAAAGAGTTCCTATTTCTCCGCAGCCTCACCAGCATTTGTTATTGGATGATTTCTTAATGCTGACCAATTTTACTAGGGTGAGATGAAATCTTAATGTTGTTTTTATTTGCATTTCTTGAATGACTAAAGATGTAGAACATTTTCTCATATATTTATTTGCCATTTGTATTTCTTTATCTGAGAAGTGTGTATTCATCTCAGATGCCCATTTCTGGACTGGGTCTTTGAATTTGGACAGGTTCATGCTTTTTAATTCTTTGTGTTATGTTCTAGATAGAAGACCTTTGTCTGAGGGACAGCCAGCTAGGATTTTTTTCCCGAATTTGTGGGTTTTCTTTTCACTTTGCAGGTGATTTCTCTTTTTTATTTTATTTTATTTTATTTTATTTTATTTTATTTTAAAGACAAAAGAATGGAGACATATGAACCAGAAAAGCCATAAACAATACAGAAAATACAAAGTTATACAGGATATAGTAGGGAATTAGAACTGGATGTTGTATTACATAGTTATCTTCACATTAGTTAACACAAAAACATTAAAGGAAATACCAAATTATAGATAAGATAGTAGGGAATTTGCACTGGA
>PVLD010006364.1:0-101422 GCA_004027595.1 Dinomys branickii
TGTGTGTGTGTGTGTGTGTGTCTGTGTGTCTGTGTGTCTGTGTGTCTCTGTGAATACACAGTGGCTTTTCAAACTGCAATGGCGTGGCTAGGAAGTAGCCTACTTGTAGGGCAGTCTACCAGGCTGGAAACTCTTGGAAGGGACTGGTGCTACCATCATCAAACAGAATTTCTTCTGTAAGCGAATCTCATCTAACTTCTTAAAACCTTCCAACTAACTGGGCGAGGCTCATGATTGTGGGACGTAATCTGTTTACTTAAATCAACTGATCATATTGTAGCCTGATCCATTGAAAAAAAGGAAAAACACCAAAAATATACATATATAAGAAATAAATAAAAAGAAAGAAAACAAGAGCCAGGCATGGTGGTACACGCCAATAATCCCAGCACTCAGGAGACAGAGCCAGGAGGATCACTGTTAGTTTCAGGCCAGCCTAGGCTACATAGTAAGTTTGAGACCAGCCTGCACTATATAATGAGACCCTGTCTCAAAACACACACAAAATAAAGGAAGAAGAAGAACAAAACAAAAATCAAAGGCATGTTACAGCAGCACACAGATTAGTGTTTAACTGAATAATTGGGAATGTAAGTAACAATCACAAAGTCAAATAATGTGGCATGCTCTTGACAGTATATATTAATACATTTCAATATAATTTCTTACCTTTGTATCCTAAATAAATAAGTAAATACAACAAAAAGCAGGAATGGGGGTGTAGCTCAGTGGTAGAGCACTTGCCTAGGATGTGCAAGGGCTTGCAGTCATTCCCCAATAACAGCAAAAGAAATAAAAAATAAAAATTATATTTTATAAATTATATCTCTCTAACTTTCTTTGTTTTCTATAGCATTTAAATTTTCTAATGCATTGTATAATCTACATATCTGTCATCTGCCTATACTAGAAGCTAAGCAGGAGACACTGGGGCAAGGTTTTCTCTAATTTAATACAGACACCTTCTCAAAAAGTTGTAGATATAAAATCTCACTATTTATGAACGTGAAACATTTAAAGTAAGTATAAGTCAAACAGATTTTTTTTTCCAAACAGAAATGTGATCTCATTACACTACAGAAGAAATGACTTTATACATGTACTAGTATTGGAAAAATACTTAGCAAATCATTGGGGAAAGCTTTTAAAGCAGAAATTTCTAAAGATGGTGAGACAATCTTTAGACTCTAAAGAATCTTCTAAAAATTCTAAGGAGTCTTCTCATCTAAATAATTTGCCAATGTGTGCTGTCGTTTTTACCTATGGAGGCATTTTTTAAAAACTGTTTTAAAAACTCCACATTGAAAACATCATTCTTTTATTTCTGCATTCATTTAAAAATGAATGCAGAAATCTTGTAATGATTGGCTAGACGGACGTGCAGTGTAATGATTGGCTAGACGGACGTGCAATATTTCATACCAGTAGTTGGTATGTTCAGTCATAAACAGTAAATCCCTCATATAGTTTACCACCTTATTGCAATGACAAAACTGAACAGTCAACTAATTACATAATGTAATTTCAAAAGTGACACATTCTGAAAAAGTAAAGCATGGCCTTCTGTGTTACCCCTCTTGTCGCTGACACGTTATGCCCAACACTGACAGTTTAAAGGAGGGTTCAGTTTCGCTTCTGGTTTCAAGGCATTCATTTCCTGGTCACTGGGCTCCAAGGCAGGAACGTGGTGGGAGGCCTAGGCAGAGCAGAGATGCTGAGCTCATAGCAGCTGAGAGGAAGAGCAGGGGAACGGTGCCAGAGAGGAGAAGGCAAGGGACCGGATGTTGTGACCAAGGCCACACTTCAATGGCATACACACACTTAGAAATGGGATTTGCTGATTCCCTAGATGCTTCTCAAGCCAATCCATTGACCGTTATGCTTGCTGTCACCTGTGGTGAGTTAGTAGCCCAGGGAGATGAGAGATGCATTCTGTTTTAGATAGGAAGGTTAGGGAAGACTTTTCCTAGAAAATTATGTTTAAGCAGAAATCTCTTGATTCATACAAGTGATGAGCTATGTCTAGGAAAAGACTCACTCATAACCAAAGAGAAAAGGCTACTGGGTCAGCAAAGCCTAATATTTTATTAGGCACAGCTCAGTGTCCAGGGTGCTTGTCTGCGGAAAGCGAGAGACAGGGTTGGAAATGAGACTGGAGAGAAGCTAGGAAAAGACATGTACAGGTCTTAGGATCTTATACAGAACTTTGATTTTAATGCTAACCATGAAGAAAAGTCATCCTTGAGTTTTAAGCATGAAGTTCCTATGATTTACAAACTTTAAAACATCTTTGGAACACATGGTTGATTTCATTAAGATACTTATATGGAATGACAATTTGTTTAAAAGTCAGTTCTTTAAAAGCAATAAAATGACAAGTTGAATACTTTTTACTATAGCAATTTGTAGGCGATAAGAAAAAATTAAAAGGCATTTGAAAACTCTAAGAATTAATATTGATAGATATGACAATATGTTGTTTTTGTTCATATGCAAAGATAGTAACAATTCAATATAGAAAAGACCGTATGAAAGAACTGAACACACAGTTTATTAAACAAGAAATGCAGGTGGCTAAGAAACATGAAAATACTCAATGTTAAAAGTCTCCTTTGTACTGTGGTAAGCTTCCTTGCCCCCTGGATTGAACCCATGGTCCCACACAGGCTAACTGCATACCGAAGGGTACTCCTCACCCTGGTGACCCTTTGCGCTGGTTATTGTCTGTTCTGCTGTCCTTTTCATTCTCTTGTCTCAAAGTATCTGGGTTTTCATGCTCGTGCAAGCTCCTTTCTTTTACTTACTCATGAGAAAGTGTTATAGTTTTATTGGGTCAGTTATTGATTTCAAGAGCTCTGTGTGTGGTTTTTGCATGTGTGTGTGCATGTGTATGTGTGTGTGTGTGCGCATGTGTGTGCGCATGTGTGTGCGTGTGTGCGTGCATGTGTGTGCATGCGTGCGTGTGAGCACGTGTGTGTGCATGTGCATGTGTGCATGCATGTGTGCGTGTGTACGTGTGTGTGTGCGCGTGCGTGTGTGCATGTGTGTGTGTGTGTGCATGTGTGCGTGTGTGTGCTGGGAAGAAAGACTAAGGTAAGGAGGGTCTACAGCTCTTTCTAGTTTTGCTGCTTTTCACAAGCATATAATCTCTGCGACCACAGAAACAAAATGGTTCCTATAAAATAGTGTGTCTGAGCCGGACATGTGCACACTCCTGTAATCCCAGCACTCTGGGAAGCAGCGGCAGAAGGGTCATAAACTTGAACCAAGCCTAGGCGATGAGTCTGGGTTCAATAAAAGTACTGGAAAACAAAGGGCACCCTATAGATTCTTTACCTTGCCCTAAGTTTTCTGCTGTTCTAAGCCTAGGTGTAGCAGGAGTCTGCCTGCTGCTCAGCTCACCTTTGCTTCCACGTCTGTAATTGCAAGCAACCCTTGTAGCCTCACGGAGCATGCTCTGGGCCTTCGGGACATACGGTGTTGCCATCGTCCTCTGAGCGCTGCCCCCCAGGTCCCTAACCACAGGTGTGGTTCTCAAAGACTGACTGTCTTCAGTGCTCTCACATGACTCTTGTAAGCTTGTGGCTAGTGTCTACTTTACCCGTTTCGAACGGTAAAATTAAACCTGAATCTTAGTTTTGCTGAAAACGTGTTATTTGTTTTGTCCATGAAGTAAGGAAAGCAGAGAGTTGGGGGAAAGAACAGAGAGAAAACAAAGGAATTAGTCAACTGCATGCTCAAAACCTGCAATCCAAAAGACTCAAGAACTCTTTAAGGGATACTGTAAAACAATAAGAAGGATGTGTTATGAACTGATCAAACCTAGAAAAGTATTTATTTCTGAGATGAAACTGGAAGGAGCAGAAGACAGACTAGTACAGAAAGAATTAAAGGATTAAAATGACAAGAATTAATAAAACAATATAAAAAGGAACTAAGAATTAGAGAAAAATGTTTGTGTATATGTATACATAGATGGAAATAGAAGAGACACTAAAACCAGAATAATAGGAGAGAATTAATATTTAAAGATGAAGTTAAGCAATACCTTTGTAAGGTAGGAGACAGCTTAAATCTACATCTCAAAAGTCTAGGGAAAATTGACCTAGAATTGTCAATAGGAGACGTGTCCCCATAAAATTACTGGGCTTTAAAGGAGAAGAAAGGATGGTCAAGTCATTAGTTGGGGGAGGGGATCCAGCTTCTGTTTTTTTTGACAATAACATTTAGTGCCAGTTGATGGTACACTAACATTTACAGGATCTGTTAGAAAGGAAAATAATTTATATTTTAAATTTAATTAAACTGTCTTCAAATATAAAGATTACAGATGATATGACTTCAATGAATATTGTTCAAATGTACTCATCTTAAAAATTTCTTAGTAAATACTGTCAGTCAGATGGAAATAACTAGAAAATTACCACACAAGGACTGGTGTTCAACTATAAAGTAGAGATTAAACTGTGAAAATTAAAGCTAAAGAACAAAATAGTAACACAATTTATTCTAAAATTAGAAAGCATACACCTCCTCT
This sequence comes from Dinomys branickii, assembly GCA_004027595.1. Classification (NCBI taxonomy): domain Eukaryota; kingdom Metazoa; phylum Chordata; class Mammalia; order Rodentia; family Dinomyidae; genus Dinomys; species Dinomys branickii. The sequence continues at coordinate 4,538 of PVLD010006364.1, forward strand.
GTATATTTTCTCCCTTTTACTTGTTTTTATACGTTCAACTTTTACTTTTTCATTTTTAATAATTGGAACTCAAAGGATGTCAATTAAAACTGACAATAAAGTACAATCACAGTTTAACAGTGCAAGGAAAAACAATGAGAAATAGTAACTGCAGTATGAAGGCAAGAAGATAATGAGAAAAATATGCTGATGTAACTGCTTATACAAGTGAATTATTAGATACTGAATGAAATAAAGGGTAAAGATATGAATTAATTTATAAATACAATAATTTATACATAACAAAGTTAATTTATAAATACAAAGTTGCATGAAGTTATAAAACTACTAAAAGAAAGATACAGAGAAACCACATATGATGAAAAACAACAGAACTAGTGATAAAATATTTTTTAGAATATAAAGAGAAAGTTATAAAAGAATGAAGACAAGTTCTATTTGTCAGATGGTCACTACCACAATTATTGAATTTTGTAATAAGGGGAATTGTTCAAGAGAAAATTTATTCAAATGGCCTAAGTGATATATTTTTAAAAATAGGCTTCTGATTATGAGAACAAAATTTGTTCCTGTGGTGTATGCAACTAGAGGAGACAACTAAATAGATGTTTTAGAAATGTGCAGAACTGGAGAAAGATAAAGTCAAAACAGGCAAGCAAAACATTTTATCAGGACATAGGGCTGGGGACACAGCTCAGTGGCACAAGTGCCTGCTTAGCAAGTGCAAGGTCCTGAGATCGATTACTAGTACAAAAAAAAAAAAGAAAAAGAAATTCACTGGACATAAACATTAATGAAATGTCATTTTGTAATACCAATAGTAATCTCCTAATGTAAGACGTGCCTGTTATGAAGGATAAATATTATGAGATAATTTGGAGATAACGTTTCCATAGACCAGAGAAACTGGCAAAACCAATTAAAAGTGGTTGTACTTTGAGTGTAATGTGAAGTTAAGCCAGCTAGATTCTTAACAGACTGAATAAGTATAAGAGAACACACTCAAGGAGAAGGAGGAGTGAAAACTTGATCTAGGAAAGTGAGAAATTCAGTGCTCGTGGGAGATGTACTGTGAATGTCTGGGACCATGAAGCATCTGTCTGAGTTCTTCCTGAATTTAAAAGTAAGACCAACCACTGTGGTTGTGAGGTTTTTTCCTACATTATTTAGGCCTTACAAATCTAAAGAGAAATCTGTTAGATACTATTAGAAAGTTATCTTTATTAAGTACAAGAGCTAAGACATTATATAAAGCGATAATGTTCCCATCTGAATAGTTTTTAGGAAGGAGATGCATCTATGCTGATATGTATTTGTATAAAATTTAGGTATGTTTTTTTGAAGCTATATTAGACCATGGTTTTACACTTCCATTCTAGATGGTAGGTGTGCAAACATCCAGTGGTTCTGGACAGACCAGACTTGTTTTTACTATATTGGCTGCTGGCAAATATAAGATGGAGCTCAGTTATAAAGTGGAGATGACAGGCATGTAATGATGACTTTTAAAACAGTACTTCATTTCTGCATACTACATTTTTTAAAAATTAAAGTTAGATTGTATCCAGTGCTTGAAATTAAGCACACTACTTATTTTTGAATATGGCATAATATATGACATTATTTATATGAATTGTATGTGTTTCTGAGCAGTTATATATCTAAAAAGGTTTAAAACTTTAATATATGAGAACTTTATGAAACCAATGAACACTCGTGAGATACCAGAAGTCAGATGCATAATCAGCCACACTGAGCATCTAGTAAATAAAGCTGCTAATAGAAGACAATGGAAAAGAAACGAAGTTGGAAGTGAGAACAGAAAAATGTCGAAGAACTAATCAAACACATATAAAAGATGTAAACATTGAATTAGCTATACTCAGTAGCAAAATATACATCTGAATGAGATCCTTCTGAATGCAGTGCAAGGCACGATACTAAAGATGACAAAGACAGTGAATGAATATAACAGGAAGTTTCACTTCATTCAGTACCTAAATTCTCGGAAACAGCTGCTTATAGGAAATTGCACAAATCTAGGAACAACTCTACAATGAAACTTTTTACTAGGAAGTGCTAAATTACTACCTGTTTGTAGTGAGAAACTAATGTATACATTCACACCTTTCTGTCGTTGAGCTCCCTGAACATTATGACAAAAACAAGATTGTGCTTCATGCACTGTGAAATATGTGAATGAATAAATATAAAATTACAACTTCTTATGATAAACTGCATGCCCCACTTCCAGCCCCTGGGTTCTCCACAGTACAGGGCAAAAGAGTTGATGGTCAACCAATCAGCCTGCTCGAAGAAGAGGCCAATGCTTAGGAGGAGAGATTTGGTGCAGGACTGAAGTCGAACCCATCTGCAGCGACCTGTGAGAGTTTTGGCAAATAGGCTTGGAGAGGGTGAAAGTCCATAGGAATCTCCTGCGGCACCTGGGCTCAGACCAGGAAGATCACAGGCCCGCATTCTGCAGTTGGAGGCCAGATTCAGTGGGGTAGTGAGAGGGGACAGTCTGAAGAAGGCATGTAGTAGACATATCCTTGAGCTGTGGCACTGCTGCTAACATCCACCAGAAGTCATTGCTCTGAATTACTATAGGCCAATAGAAGGAGTGGGGACTCAATGCCTTCGCTAAAATTAGAGTCCTCTTGGTTTGGGTAAAAGGCTGTTCATGAGTAGTTCCTAGGCTTTGTCAATATCCATTTGGCATTTGGTGCTATTGCTATTGCTGAATTTAGTACCACAGACAAGGAAAGAAAGTAGTGGCTGGCAGATGGTTTTCTCTGCCTACCAGTACCTGGGTTGCCTTTGGGTTTATAACCAATACTGCACTCTTGAAGAGTAGGGCACTGGGCAGAAGAATTTGCAAACCCAAACACACAAAAAAAGAGAAAGACAAGGAAACAGAATGGCTCCAAAAATTCCCAACTCCCCTAAAATCAGTCCAGGGTGTGCTGAGAGGGAGGAAATCAAAAGCTGCCTAGCAGATAGGCCTGAAAGGTTGCCAGTGAAGGTGAAACAGTTCTATAAGCGACTTGGGGAATTTAAAGAGATAGAACTGACCACATAATGACTGTAATGAAACACATGATCAGTGAATCTAAAGAGACTAATAAAGAGCTATTGGGGCTAGAAAATGAGATGCAAATACTGGATGCCCAACATGGAAGAGAATGGGTGTCCATAGGAAAGATCCAAATGGAATTCCAGGAGGTGAAAACATGATTCAACGTGTGGGTAGCAGAAGTGACCAGCACGAACACAGTGTAAGACCCAGAGGACATGGCTGTGGTCAATTGTGAGTTACTGTGAGAGCTTAAAAACAGCAAGAGAACATGAAAAATGGACCCAACAGCTCCCAGATGACTCCAAGAGGACTAATACAAGAATTGGAATTAGTGAACAATTAGAAGACAGCACGAAGGACATTTTAAAAAAACTATTTGCACAAGAGTAGGAGAAAACCTTTCCTATGTGGGAAAAGAATTTGACCTACGGATAGATGAAGCATACAAAAACCCCAAATGGCCATGATCATAAAAAGAAGCTCTTCCCCACTTAGTAATTAAAATATAAGAAAAGGAACAGAACCCTACAGCCCGCTAGAGAAAAGCAGCAAATCACTATAATGGTAACTGTATTAGAATTACCACAGATTTCTCAGTATGAACCTTAAAGGCAAGAAGAGCATGGGATGTTTCAAGTTCTTAAGAAAACAACTTCCAGCCCAGGTAACAATCCTGCAAAATTACCTGTCAGAATCAATGGAGAAGGAAGATATGGAAATTCCTAGGTAGGCGAATGCTTCTTTTCACAAATAACTCAGTTCGCAAATAGAATCATTCGACAAAATTTTGCTTCTTTTCTCAAAATCTGCATCTGGTGATGAGCGTGACTGTGGCCATCTTCCCCTTACAAACACAAGTGCAGCCAACTTCCCTGGAACCGTGGGTCAAATTAATGTTGTGAACCGAGGTACTGCTGTACTTCCATGATAGAGAAATTCATGACCACCAAACCAACACACCAAAATACTCTTAAGGGTATCCTGGAAGGAGACAATGAAGCTAATCATACCGAAAGGTCCAATAGAATGACTACTTCTGATAGGGGTAGCAATTAAGTATAGTAGTACCTCGGTTCATGAACTCAGTTCTCTCCATGATTGTGGCCACAGCACCCAGACAAGAATCAAATCGAATTTCCCCTTAAGGTCAACATTGAACCTAACCATCGAATTTGATTCAGTTCTTGTCCAAGTTGATTTACAACCTGAATCATGGAAATAATCAAGTTTGTGAACCAAGTTACCACTGTAGGTGGAAAAACAGTAAAATAGCAAGAAGAAATTAGTACAATTAGAGGAATACCTGTTGATTATGACCACCAATGTAAATAGACTCAATTCACCAATCAAAAGATGCAGATCAGAAAAATGGGTCAAGGAGCAAAATGCAACTCTGCTATATACAAGAAATTATTTAACACAGAAAGAAATTCATAGAGTAAAACTTAAAGGATGGAAAACAATGTTCCACAGAATAGGAATCTGAAAGTAAGCATTAATTAGCTATCCTATTTTCAAACAAAATGAATTTCAAGCCAAAGCTGATCAAAAGCAGCCAAGAAAACATTACGCATTGGTTACTAGACCTATTCAACAGGAATAGGTAACAGTTACATATATGCACCAAACCATGGTGCACCCAGCTTCATAAAACAAACTAATGGGCATAAAATATCAGATAAACATCAATACACTTACAATGGACAATCTCAAGTACCCCACTATCACAAACAGAACAACTAAACAAAAAATCAAAAAAGAAATACCAGAGTTGAAGCAAACCTTTGAACAACTTGACTTAAACACATATTTTCTACAGCTGCACATAATATTCTCCAAAATAGACCACATGATAGTGAATAAAACATGTCTAAGCAAATGCAAAAGAAATGAAATTTTTACCATGCCTGTTATCAGCTCAGTGAAGCTAAAAATCAAAAGCAAATGAAACTACAGACTGCAAACTTAGGGAACTTAAGCAAGACACTCTTGAATAATAAATGGGTCACAGAGAAAATTAAGGAACAAATAACACAGTTCCTAGAATTACATGGCAATGCTAGTTCCCCAGAACTTTGGGAATACAATGAAAGAAGTCCTTTGAGGGAAGTTTACAGTGGTAAATACCCACATGATAAAAATACTACAATCCCAAATAAATAACCCAGTGATGCATCTCAAGGTCTTACAAAAACAGAATAATCCAAACACAGAACTTCTATAAGGAAGGAAATTATAAATATCAGACCAAAAATTAATGAAATGGAGACTAAAAAAAAAAAGAAAGAAAAAACAAGGAATCCATGGATTAAAGAACTGGCTCTTTGAGAGAATAAATAGACAAACCTTTACCCAATCTTAAAAAAAGGAAAGAAAAGACACAAAACAATTAGAAATGAGAAAGGTAAAATAACAACAGGCTCTGCCCAAATCTAGAAAATTATTAGCAACTACCTCACAAACACATATTGCAAACAGTTGAAGCAGTCAGGATGGAGAGAGTCTTTGATACATACGAATTACCAAACCAATCCAAGAAGACATAAAAATCTTGAAAGTTCAATAACAGGTAATGATAGTGAAGTGGGAATTCAAAAACTACAAGCCAAAGAGAACACAGGACCTGGTGGATTCACAGCTGAATTCTACTAGAACTTCATTAAAGCTCTAACACCAATATTCCCAAAACTTTTAATGACAGTGAGAGGAAGGAAGTATAGTCAAACTTGGATTGCAAGTTAACTTTTCTGCTAGTGTTTATAAGAAGTTTTAACTTGTTAAACAAGCGATGTTTTGTCACATGAATAGTACATCACGCCAAATGCCATGTTCTCCGAGGGGCCAGGGACATAGTTCAGTGGCACAGTACCTACCTGGCAAGCACAAGGTCCTGAGTTCAATTCCCAGCACACAAAAAAATGGTTCTCTTGCTGCCTTGATATGTAAGTGCTTGGATTACAAGTGGAATGAATTATTCTTGCAAACTGAGGTTTTACTGCACTTCCACAATCTTTCTTAAAAGCTAGTATCTTGATCCAAAAACCACACAGTATCTAACCATAAAAGAAAACTGTAGGACAATTTTTTCTAATGAGCATAGATGCAGAAATCTTTAAGAAGATATTTACAGACAGAATGTGACAACCCATTAAAAAGACCATATACCATGATAAAGTAGGTTTCATCCTAGAGATGCAAATCCATAAATGAACATATGCAAATCAATAAATGCATATAGTCACATAAACAAGGACAAAATCACATAGTCATCTCAATATATGGAGAAACAGTCTTTGACAAAATCCAAAATGCAGTCATGATTTAAAAAATCTGAAGAAAAGAGATACAGAAGGGTCTTACCACTGCACAATAAAGCCAAATATAGCAAACTTAGTGCCAAGATCGTATTAAATGGGAAATAGCTGAAAGGCTTCCTTCTACAATCAAGAACAAGACAAGACTATCTATTAATACCACTCCTGTTCAACATGGTCCTTGCAACATTAGCCAGTGTAATCACTTAAGAGAAACAAATAAAAGGGACATATATGAGAAAGGACATAGTTAAAATATTAGCAGATGACACAATCCTTTACTTTACAACTGCCAAAAAACTCCTCTAAAAAACTCTTAGAATTGGGAACCAAATTTACCAGTGTACCAGGATACAAAATAAACATACAAAAATCAATAGCATTCCTATACTAATGATAAACTGACTAAAAAAGCGATTGAAACCAATATCATCTACAATACCATAAATAAATAAATAAATAGGTATTAATCTGAGGAAAGACCTCTGCAATAAAAACTATACCAGACTGAAAAAGGAGATCAAGAAAAACATCAGAAAATGGAAAAAACACATCCTGTTCCTAGATAGGCTGAAACAACCTAATCAAAATGGGTATACTTCTAGAACTGATGAATAGTTTTATTGCAAGCCCAATCAAAATACCAACTTCATTTCTTACAGAGTTAGAGAAAATAACCCTAAATTTTAGTGGAATCAGAAGAAACGCAGACTAGCAAAAGCAATCCTGAACAACAACAAAAAAAAAAGGAAAGCAAGTGGCATCACAGTCCCAGGCTTGCAGTTGTATTGGAAGGCTGCAGTGATTGTAACAACATGGTCCTGGCACAAGAGTAGGCATGTGGATCAGTGAACAGAACCACCAGGAACAGCCCTGGGCACAGGCAGCTATTTGGTCTTTGACAAATGAGCCAAAAACACTGTAGGAAAGACACCCTCTGTAATAAACGTTACTGGGAAAATTGGATGTCCACATGCAGATGATTGAATCCAGACCTGTGTATCTACCATATACTAAAATAACATCAAAATGGATCAAAGATCTAGATATTAAGAGTGACACTTAATATGATGGAAGACAAATAGTTACAACTCTAGATGACAAAGGTATAGATACGGACTTTCTGAAAAGAACCCTAGTGGCCCAAGGAATAATACCAAGACTCAACAAATGAGATCCTCTCAAACTGAAGAACCTTCTTTTGTTTTGTTTGTTGAAAAGCCTTCTGTACAGCAAAGAAAACAAACAGCAGAATGAAGAGATTCTATGGAATGGGAAGTGTTTTTGCCAACTTTCCCAAGGACAGATTATTAACATTAAGAATATATACGGCTAGGTGTGATGATGCCTCCCTGTAATCCCAGCACTTGGGAGGCTGAGGCAGGAGGATTGCTATGAGTTTCAGGCCAACCTGGGCTACATAGTCTATTTGAGCCATCCTGAATTACAAAGCAAGACTCTGCCTCCAAAAACAAAGAAAAAGAATATATGTAAATGGGCAACTAAATCGAATAGACACTTCTCAGCAGAAGTACAAAGGGCCGATGAATACATGAAAAGTGCGCATCATCACTGGCCATCCGATAGATGCACTTAGATACTATCTTACTCCGGGGTGAGTGGCTCTCGTTGGAAGGTCTGAGAGTAACAAGTGCCGGAGAAGAAGTGGGGCAAAGCAACTCTGCTACAATGTTGGTGCCAATGTGAACAAATGCAACCATATGGAGATCACAAAACTAAAAGTAGAATTGCGTTTGACCCAATTGGCCCCCTCCTAGGTATCTTTCCAAGAATATTAAAGTCATCCTATTATAGGGATTCATGCATATCCAATTATGATACCTAGATCTTTGGAACAGCACATGTGTCCGTCAGCAGATAAATGGAAGGAAAATGTACTTATACACGATGGAGTACTACGCTGCCATAAAGATAATTTGAGGCATTTGTAGTAAATGGATGCAACTTGAAAACATAATATTAAGAGAAGTAAATCAGATGCACAAATTCAAATATTGTATGATTTCTCTTATATGAGACACACTCAATGTACATACAAATAAAGGACCAAATTTAAGGCAGATAAATAGGAAGTGGGGAGAGATTTAAAAATTTCCTCAAATTATATATTTCGTTGTTTTAAAAATATCTCAGCTGAGCATGGTAGCACAGGTCTCTAATCCCAGCATTTGGGAGGCTGAGGCAAGAGGAACTCCCAAGAGTTCAAAGGCCCTCCTGAACTACACAGCAAGACTGTCTCAAAACACAAAACAAAAAACACAATATATATGCTAATATGTTTTATTTATACTAAAATTTTATCTTTCTTGAAAAGAAAGTTTGTAACTATGTGTTTCTTTTTTGCAATATTTTTGGTTTGTCTTCTACTGAGTAACTACTTTTAGGGGAGTTTTATGGGAGGAATATTGAGACAGGGTATTATCTTGTAGTTCAGGCTGGCCTTGAACTCACTATGTAACCTAGGCTGGCCTTAAGCTCCCCGAAGTCCTCCTGCTTAACCTGTGGTGTGCTGAGGTTACAGGCGTGCACCACCATGCCCAGCTGTTAGTAACTCCGAGGAGCATAGTGGCATACAATTGAGTAACTGTTGTTATTCTCTTACTAATTGGTTATTATAATGTTTCATTTTTCATCAAATAAAAAAATGAGTTTGAAAGCTATTTATCTTCTTTGTTTATATCAAAGGATAAATATTCCCTATAGAAGTGGTAATTATGAGTTGCTGCTTAGATACTATTGGCCGTTGTTAGCATATAGTAAATTCAGTGGTTTACCTTCCTAATGTCTGAAAACTCCGAATCACTAGATTTGCTCACAGGAGTTTCTAAAACAGGTGTGTAACACTTGTAGAAAGAGACATACAAGAAATTGTTGATGGTATTTATCTGTGAGGAGAAAAGATGGCACTTCTGTTCTTTATGTCCTTCTGTGCTTTTTGAATTTTGCCACCCATGCAAAATAGTTTAATAAATAAAATAAGAGTTTGCAATAAATAAAAAAATTTATTTCTGTGAGAGAAAAATGGGTTTGCCTTTTGCTCTATTAAGAGCTTTAAAAAAATAGTGTGCTTAACCACAGTCCCAGAAAGGTTCGGATTACTGGGAACCAAAGTGCACAGGATGGTGCTTTATGGAAATTCTGGGGTGTGCTCCAAGTCTTAAAATACAAAGAGCATTTGGAAAATGGGAAAAACAAGGGAAGACCACGCCAGCGGAGGGCTGAGGGCGTGAGAGCGCATGTGAGGTGCGCTTTGGCTTTTCTCCCTAGTTGTGCAAAGCTGCTTGTTTTTACCTATTACCCAAGTATATTTTAATTCCTGTGTACAGTACTTGAAAATATTCCACGACTGATCATTATTTTTAAAAGCTCTTTCTTCCTCAATACCACATTCATTAATTGAATTTATGTACTTTGTGTACATACAATCTAGATGATGCTAAATAAGGACCCTGTACTCTGTTTTATGCACCTGTATACCTACTTCAGTGGACTCAAGGTTACATGACTGCTTTGTCACCCAGTTATGGGGTTGAACCCAGGGCCTTTGCACTGGCTCACATTGCCAGGTTGGACCTACTTGAATTTGTTATTCTCCCGGAGTACCAGGATTACAGGCAAGTGATAAGATACCTCATTTGTTTTAGGTGAAATGTGTGACTAAAAACAATTCTGTAATCTTACTACATACTTAATTCTTGTTTGATATATTTAACCAGCTGTTATTCTTTTATGTTTATTCTGGTTTCCTGTACACATTATTTGACTATTTCAATTGCTTTCCAATTCCTTAACTGCGTACATATATGGATGATATATTCCGTAACTTTTCTCCTTATTATTTACTTTGCTTAGAAAATTTAGAACTAAATTTTGAATAACAAAGCAAATATTTCCATGAATTTACACTTAATAATGTCTCAAGTATATATGTTCTATAAATTATCACATTTATTTGAAGCAAATTAAATTTTAATCATATGTTTCCAGTTATGTTTCTGAACATCTTTATACAAAATTTTTTCAAATCCAAATATGTGTTTAACCTTTGGTGTTAATTTTGGTAACATCGCATAATATATTACAACTTTTTCATTTGATTTTACTATGTCTGTGGAGTTCTAAAATTACATTTTCCAGACCATTATATCAATGTCAAAGTGTCCCTTTAAGTTGACAACCATTTTTATGCACATGTACACATGGACACACACTTCCGCTTGGGATTTTGTTTGTTCCTTTCACCTATTAATGCTGTGCTCAAAATGTTTCTTTCCCCACAAAATTCATATATTGAAATCTAATCTTAAATACAGCAGTATTGAGAGATCAGCTTTTATAAAATAGCTAAATTATGGTGGCGGAGCCCTTTATGATGGCTTAGCTGCCCTTCAATGGAGGCTCGAGGGAGACTGTCTTCCCTTTCTACCACATGGTGTGAGCAGCTGAGGAGCTGACTCTCGTCAAGCAGTGAATCTGCTGGCACCTTGATTCTAGACGCTCCGAAAACCTTAGCATTAAATTTGCCCTGCTTAAAAAGTACATAGTTTGAAGTATTCTGTTATAGTAGCCTGAATAGACTAAGACTCTGTAATACAAATATAAAATTAAAACTGTGGCCTCTTGAAGGAAATTCTGCTGTGGACTTTCAGGAGCCAGACAAGTACTATTTGATCACAGTGTATTGTATAATATATTTTAATTTCTAATACACATACTGTGTTATTTTACATAGACCTGTTTCAGAGATAGAAAGAACACACCTGACCAAAATAAAACTGGACATGACGGCACATTTGTGTTGTCCCAGCACTCACAGGGCCAAGGCAGGAGGGCTGAAAATATGAGCAGAGCCTGAATCACTTCACACTTTAGCAAGACTCTGACTTAGAATAAAAAATTTTACAAGTCCTGTGGGTATAGCCCAGTCCCAAGACCCCAGTTTTAGTCCCTAGTGAACACACACACACTGTCTACAAAGCTATTATAATAAAAACAACATGGTATCTGGGTGGGAAGGATTAAACAGAAAAATAGACCCCTGAAAGAATAGAAAGCCTAGAAGTAAGCCCATAAGTCTGTAGAAATTAACAAAATATATACATATATATATAAAACACACACATATATACACATACATATGTATATATACACACATACATATCTATATCAATATATAAGTATAATCAAACAACTGGTTCTTTTAAAGAATAAACAAAATACATCAGTTCTTAGCAAATTTTACCAAGAAGGAGAGAAAAGACCCTCACTAATGCAGTTAGCAATGAAAAAGACAGTTAATGCAGTTAGAAATGAAAAGAACTCATAACAGATGCTGCCAGAATGCAGATGATTGTTGGTAACTACTGTGAAAATTTATATTCCAATGAATTGAAAAATCTTGAAGTGGACAGATTCCCAGACACATACACATTGCCAAAACAAAATCCAGAAGACATAAAAATTCTGAACAAGGCCATAAGAAGCAATGAAATTGAGGCAGTAATGAAAACTTTACCTATTAGGAAAAGCCCAGGATCACTATTAGGAGAAGCCAGCATCACTCTGCTCCCCAAAAGAGATAAGGACCCAACTTCAAAAGAAAACTACTGACCAGTCTCTTTAATGAGGGTAGATGGAAAAATCTTCCATGAAGTATTAGCAGGTAGAACAACAAGATCATGTATCAAGTATGTTTTATTATAGGAACACAGGGATGATTCTGCATAAACAAATCAATAAATATAATACACTACGTAACCAGAAGCAAGGACAAAAATCACATGATCATATCAATAGATGCAGAAAAAGCTTTTGACAAAATCCAACACCTGTTCATGGTAAAAACTGATGAAAATTGGCACAGAAGGACCATATCTCATTCTGATAAAAGCCACTTATTAGAAACCAGTGACCAAAATTATTTTAAATAGCCGAAAATCAGAAGAATATCCACCACCACCACTCTTGTTCAATGAAATACTCAAAACAGCCAGGGAAATAGGCAGGTGAAAGATACAAGGGGATAATTATAGGGAAGGAGGAAATAAAATCAGTTTGCAGAGGGCATGACCCTTTACTTAAAAGACCCTAAAAATTTTATAAAAATTATAGAATTAATATCCAAATTCAGCAGTGTAGCAGGATACAAAATCAACACACAAAAAGCAGTTCTTGTAACCCAATAATTTATTTATGGACAAAGCAATTAGGGAAATAATACTACTCTTGATAGCATCAAGAAAAATTAAGTACTTATGAATGAACCTAAGGAAGTGAAAGACTTTTACAACTAGGAGCAAGGAGGCTGAAGAGACTGTAAGAAATGGGAAGATAACCCCGTTCCTAGATCCCGAGAACCAATACCGTCAAAGTGGCTGCATTTCCAAAGCTGACATGCAGATGCGGTGCGGTGTCAGTCAGGATGCCGGCAGCATTCCTCACATATCCAGAGGCAACATCTAAAGGTCACATGAATAAGAAAAGACCCCCAAAAGCAAAAGCAATTCTGTGAATTTACAATTAAAGAGGAATTTGATGACTTTATTGAGATATAATTCATATGCCAGGAAATTCACAGTTTTCAGGTATAAAATCAGTACATTTTATCACAGGGTTGTTTCCTGTTCACCAACCATCCAATTCTGTAACGTACATTACCCAGAGCAGACACCTGTGCCACCTCCTACCTCATCCCCCTCTACTCTCGCTCTTAGCAGCAACTAGTCCACTTTCTTACCCCATCAATATCATACAGGAGATGTAATTAGAAAAAGCACAGCATATTTAAATTTTTAGAATGTGGTACCCTGAAGAGACACATGGCCGCTAACCCCGTTCCCTTTGGCCACACGCATGGCATCATCCTTGCTGTTTCCTGAGACAGTGCTAGGTCCTCTTCCTTGAGTGCATTTAGCTGTACTGTCCAAGCTGCCTCAACGTCCCATCTGTTTAAGGCGTTTACCTTTCATAGTCGTTTTGACTTTGGGGAAAATCCAGAAGGCACACAGTGCCAGATTTGGTGAATAAGATGGACGAGAACACGCTAATGATTTTACCAGGCTGCCTTTCCGTTACAGGACTGTCTTAGTGACTGAGACATTTTCTCTCATTGCTGGGACAAAATACTCGACACCCAAAATTAAGGAAGGAGAGGTTTATTTAGCTCACCGTTTGTGGAGGTTTCAGTCCAGCTGGCTCCAAGGCAGGGTGGCCTGGTGAGGGGCAACAGTTCAAGGCAGCACAAGACGGAGAAGCAACAAAAGCAAAAGGCAGGAGAGCAGCCTCTCTCCTCCCTTACACTGTAAGCAGCCCGCCCTCCCCAGGGTGGGGGTAGCACTCACACCGTCTCCCCGCCCTCTTCTGGAGCAGGAGAACCATGTTTACAAGGTGAGGACCCTGGCCCCCAGCTGAGTGACTCAGTTAAGCTTGTAAACTTCTCTAGTTGACACAATGTATCAACCATTACAGTGACACCCAGCAGCGACACTCGCAGTATTTTCTTTTTTGAACCTGGTGAAAACACCACAGAGGATTCTCCAACTGCTTCCAAAAGTGCCAACAGTAATGGGGTAAATGTGTTCAAAGGTAAAGGGAATAAAGTGTGCAATGCATTATCTTATTTTTATTTTACGTTAGTAAATGTTTGCAGTACTTAGTGATGCACCTTGCGCCCCTGGCGTGCTGGCACCTGTACCTTCCATGTCTCTGCCCTTTTTACTTCCCCTTCCCCTTCCCTCCCTTCTCAAGCTCTTGATCCCTTTGCAACCTGCAGAAGCTCTAGCTCCGTTTCCTGTCACATATCTTTCTCTTGGCTCTGCTAGCTATTTATACTTTGAGTTTCTTACATAAGACGAAACGTGATAGTTTTCTTTTTGTTACATTTTTTGCTTGGCCTTATGGCCATTTTCCTACAAGTGACTCAAATTCTCTTTATGGCTGAGTAGTACTCCATTGTGTGTATATACATTTTCTATATTTATTCATCTGTACCTGTAAGCATTTGTACTTAGGAAGTACAGTATCTACTCAGGTCAATAGCCCATGTTTGGACAGAGTCTTTTATTTGAGTACTTATTTTTAGTTCTTTACATATTCTAAATATTAGTCCTCTGAGGAACAGCTGACAAAAAAATTTCCCATTCTATCGGTTATCTCTCCACTCTGTTGGTTCTTTCTTATATAGAAGGTTTTTAATTTGATGTGTCATTTATTGATTCTTAATATTATTTCTTATGAATTAGACTTCTGTTCAGAAAGACCTTCCCTCTACCTATGTCTTCAAATATTTCATCTTTGATATGACTGTAGATTATTCTAACATCTGTATCTTTGATCCACTTTTTGTACATGATGAGAGATGCACTGTTCTTGTGAACCGCCGGTTTTCCCAACAGCATTGGTTAAAGACACTATGCTTTCCTTGTGCATGTGCTTTTGGCTCCTCCATCAGAGCTCAGATGGCTGAATGTGCCTCGGCTTATTTCTGCATCCTCTCCTCTGTCTCATTGATCTACGTGTCTGTTTCTGTGCCGGTACCAGGGTGATTTTATTAACGTAGCTTGTACTATAAAGTGATACCCGGGATTGTAGTACTTGTTGCTTTGCTCCTGTTGCCCAAGATTGGGTTTGCTATTCTGGGTTTCTCCTGGCTGCACCTGAATTTTAGGATTGTTTCCTCTAACTCTGTGAAGAGTGGTGTTATACTTTCACTGCAATTGCATTGTCTGTATATCAATTTTGGAAGTGTGGCCATTTGACAAAATCAGCTTTGGCTATACAGAAATAGGGGATGTCTTTCCATTTTCTGATGTCCTCATCAATTTCTTTTTTCACAGTACCATCGTGTTCGTTGTAGAGGTCTTTCACTTCTTTGGCTTGGTTTATTTCTAAGTGTTTAATTTTTTTCCAAGCCATTGTGCTGGGCATTAGTTTCCTAATTTCATTCTCAGTGGGTTCCTCACTGGTATACAGGAGCACCATTTCTGTGTGTTTACTTTGTATTCTGCTACTTTGCTGAATGTATTAGTTGTAGAAGTGGAGTTTTGGGGGTCTTCTATATGAATGATTATGTTCTCAGGATATAGGGATAGTGTGACATCCTTTCATATATTGTATTCCTTTCATTTCTTTCTCTTAACTGATGGCTCTGGTTGAAATTTCTGGTACTAAATTGAACAAAACAGTGACAGTGAATACCCATATTTTCTTCCTTATTTTAGAGGAAAAGATTCAATTTCAGTTTTTCCCCATTTAGCGTGATATAGGCAATGGGATTGTCATAAATTACTTTTATCATTTTGAGAGAAAGCCATACCTATTTCTTTGGAGTTTTTATCATGAATTGATGTTAGACTTTGTCACAGACTTTTCCTGCATCTATTGAGATGATCATGCAACTTTGGCCTTGTTTGTGTTTATGTGATCCATTACGTCTATGAGTTCACAAATGTTAAATCACCATTGCATCCCTGGGAGGAAGCCAACTTAGTCATCATGTATGATAGTTTAATAATGTATTGCATTTTATTTGCCAGTATTTTATTGAATGTTTGCATGTATGTTCTTTAAAAAGACTAGTCTGAGCTTTTCTTTTTTTGTTGTCTTTCTCTGGCTTTACTGTCAACGTAATGCTGTGTTCCAAAAGTGAGTTGGCAGTATTATTTCCCTTCCACTTTCACTGAACAGAAATAGTATAAGATCTTCCCTGAAGTTTTGCTTGAATTCTGCAGTGAATATATCAGGTCTTTGGCTTTTGTTTGTTGGTAGTTTTTTTTTTAACTACCTTTATTTCATTGCCATTTAATGATCTATTAAGAATATTTTATCTTCTTGGTTCAATTTTGGTAATTCATATAAGTCTAGAAAGTTTTCCATTTTGTTTATGTTCTCCAATCTATTGGAATATGAATCTTTGAAGTAATTTCTTAAAGTTTGTGTTTCAGTGTTGTCAGTTGTGATTTTGGCTTTTTCACTTCTAATTGTATATCCTTTCAGATCCAACTCTTCCATTCATTGATACTTTGTATTTTTAATCTATTTTACTTTAATATTCATTTCTTTTCTCTGATCTTTATAGTTTTTTTCCTTCTATTAATTTTAAGATTTGGATTGCTCTTGTTTTTTCCAGGAACCTGAGTTTATCATTATTTATTTAAAATCGCTCAATTCTTTTAATGAGTGCGTTCACAGCTATTGACTTTACTCAGCACTGCTTTCACGTGTCCTCACGTCTTGCTATATTGTTCTTCCATGGTCATTTAATGCTAGGAACTTGTTCATCTACTCGCCGATTTCTTCTCTGACCCAATGATTATTGAGCAATGTATTGTTTAAACTCAATGTATTTATTTATTTGATTTCTTTGCTGTTGATTTCTAGCATCATTCCACTATGATCTCATAGTGTGCAGGGGTTTATGTCAATCCTTTTTTATCTATTTAGACATACTTTATCACCTCAGATATATATTGTGGAGAAAGTTTAATGTGGTGCTGAAAGAAATTGTGTGTTCTGTTGGTGTGAAGTCTCTGTAAATATCTGTTAAGTTCATTTGTTCAATGATGTGGTTCAACTGGGATATTTCTTTGTTAATTTTTTGTCTCCATGATCTAATTGTGAGAGTTCACTGTTGAAGTCCCTGCTGTGATTGTAGTGGTGTCTATGTGTCATTTGATGGCTAATAGTTTTTGTTATGTGAAGTTGAGTGTAACACCATTCAATGCATATGCACATATATACAGAGAGAAGGTTACTTCTTCCTGTTTAACTGTCCCCTTACCAGTAGTAGTGGCCATCTTTGCCTCTTCTGACCAGTTTTAGCTTGGACACTGCTGTGCCTTAAGATAGTCACTCCATCTCCTTTCAAGCTGTAATCACATGGGATACCATTTTTCATCCTTTCACCTTTCGTCTATGAGCTTCTGTAGCAGAAAGTTTTCAGCTCACTCTTTATTTCTAGGTAAACATTCACTAGCCTGTTTTTTCTCCATATATCTCTCGATAAAAGCCATCTCCATTGACAATGATTTTAATTCTTGCTTCCCTTCAGTTGATTGATCACAATACTCAGTGGATTCTACCTTGTAAGTTTCTCTTGTTTATTCTCCCTTCATTGCTCACCAGCAGAAACTGGGAAATGGTGCTCTAGATTATGAAACAGAAGCTTATTTACATCTGTCCACAACTTAATTTACATCAGAGAGTTATAGGCAATACATAAGCAAATAATTGTGGCTGTGTTCCAACTTCATTTATAGATACTGAAATTTGTTTTGTTTTGTTCTGTTTTGTTTTGCTTGGGACAGGGTCTCACTATGTAGTTTAGGCTGGTCTTGAACTCACTAGGTAGCCCAGAGTGCCTCGAACTAACAGTGCTCTTCCTGTCTCAGCCTCATGAGTGCTGGGATTATATTTGTCCACCACCGTGCCTGGCCACCTACTGAAATTTGAATTGCATATAAGATTTAGGTATCACAAGACTTTTTTCTTTGGTATTTTTTGAGCCATTTAATGTGAAAATCACTTATGATTCACATACAAAAACTGGTAGCAGACTGAATTTGTTTCTTTGGACTAAAGTATAGCAACTTCTACTTTAGGTGGTTAAATGTAAGGGTTGAGAAAAGTGCTTTAGCAATAATTCTTAAATTCCTCCAGAACCACATCTATCACACCATCCCAAAGCACTTAGTGATCTCAGCTTATGGCTGATAACAAAGAATGTTTTATGTATTACCAATACCTTTTGTGACCCCAGTAAAGTTCCTTCTCTCCTACTTCACAAATAGTTCACACAAGTAAATTAAAAACCATTTCAACAGTGTCTGTTGTGAAACTACACTTGTCACTGGTGTGATGATATAGTGTAATATAACAGGAACTCACCGGGAAATAAGGAAAACAGAATGTAGCCTGGTTCTACCACTAGTCAAAGTGCTTGAGTTTCTCACACCTCCGATGCTCCTGTCTCCTCCCCTGCTCATTGTGAAGGAATATTAAGAGGTTCTATAATTGCAGTAGTAGCAATAAAGTTATTGGTAAGGTTACAGTTGACTTTTACCTTTATTGCCATTGTGGTTGTACTTTGTTTTTCAATTAAAAATAATGTACTTTCTTGTGATCAACTTTCTTCTATTTAATAATATCTTTTTTATTTAACCCTTTTAGTGTTTATGGTGTCCGCAAGTAGAAGTATCTATGATGCTTACAGATGGGTTTAATTTTGCCAACTGGTTGCATTTTATTATGGCTTTTACATGTGATGTTCGGCCAGGCTCGATGTATTTACTGATATACTGTTCTTAAAGTCCACGCACAGGCTAAGGCTGTGTGTGTGTTGGCATATCGCTGTCAAAGTCTATCTGTAGGCTAAGAATTGCACAGAAATTTCATGTAGGCCTCTTGCCCTCATTGTTCTCATATTTTATACAGCTATTTCACTGTAAGAGAAGTACCTGGTTTATTACTAGTAACACCATGAAAATCCTCATCTTACATTGATATATTTTTTCTTGTCACTGCTGTATGAAGCACAGACTTGCTCTCTATTGCCTTGCTATACCCCAGCTTCCAAAACAGTTGCAGTTTAACTCTCAGAAACAGTTTCTAAGCAAATCAATGATACAAACAATCCCATGTAGTCACTTGCATATTAAAGGGAGTATAGAAAGGTCATTATAAGTCAAATGTTTTAAATACATAAATTAAACACATAGTATTACAAAAAAAATCTATTTTAACTTTACTAAGAACCTTGAATGTCTATGGACCTTATTTTTTTAAAACAAAAAAATTTACTACTATCAAGAGATAAACCATAAATAACTCAAAGGTGTAAAAATTAGTTTTCTAGGGCATAAAGTAAATGCAACTCTTTTGATATCTATGAAATCCTTTCTCTATACTTCTGAAACATACAGAAGCACTCGATTTTTAAGCCTATTTTGGAAAACTTTCTTTTGATTGCAACAAGAACAGATTTGGATCAGATTATACAGGAAGGGAACTTTCTGGTAAACTTCAGCTGTTCTTATGGAACTGACAGTTGGGGGGGGCACTCTGATAGGTCTGGGGTCATCAGCTTTCTCCAGAGTAAAGCCATTGAGGGAAGCTCCCAAGTATTGGGTCCAAATGTTAAAACACTCACAGAGAAACGTGACATCTTGAATCACAGATTCATGCCTGAATTGCTGAACTGGGGCTAGGAGTGGAATCGTAATAGAGCAGTCAGCGTTGAGGGCCACTGTTTAGCACCTAGCTGAGCTGGGCAGCAAAATCTGACTCCCGAAGACAGTGTGCTTTTTTTAATGCTTCTTAAGTTCTCAAGATAGAAATTTCATCCCAAATTGCAAGGCAGCTTTGTCCATGGAAAACTACATAGACTTTATTTGTGTAATTTAATATCAAACAATGGCATAGTAATAAACTGTTTAATACTATATAATATACCAAGTATTGTGTAGTGGCAGTATTCAGTAATAGAGGAATTGGGCTCTTAAGCCAGACTTGCATAGGCTTCGTTTCCAGTTCTGTACTGGGTACCCAACCTCTACCATTCATTTTCATTGTCTATAAAAATGGAGGGAGTTTCTACAAAATAAACAACCAAAAATCTTGCTGGCATACAACAGTGAATCTTGGTTCTTGCTGAGGCATTGGCCTGTCAGCTGGGGTAGGTCTAGTGCAGGCTGGGCTCAGCTGAATTTGGTTTCAGAAGGAGGATAGTTCTAGGTATATACTAATGCCTGTCACCTTCCTTGGACCAACAGATACCTGAGACTTTTTTTTGTCACCTTGGTAGGGAACGAGCTCAACTACATAAGCATATTTCAGGGCTTTCCCCCCCATGATATCTCATATTATTCTGTTGGCCAAAGGAACTCAGATGGCCAAGACAAATGAAAGCTCGCAGATGTGTACACTTTCTGATGCGACATTGTGCGTGAAAGAATGGTAACCTAATCTACCACAGGCACAGCAGGTAATACTAGTACCAATTAGAATTGTTGTTATGTTAACGTATGCAAATGCCTAAAAGTTGCTGGCACATAGCACATGCTCAATAAATGTTATTTTAGGCGTACTTATATGTGAAATACAGAAAACCAGTGTTCTAAAGCTGTAACATAAAAAATACTTGGCCAATACATACTTTCATTGGAACCAAACATGCTTAAATTTTATTAAAAAGTTGATCTGTATTGTTTTAATTGTAGAAGAAATAAACAAGATTATATATCTTTCAGACTGATCAACCAACCTCTGAGTGGTCAGATTGGTTGTTCCCTGAAGTTACCTAGAACTGCTAGAACTGCTACAGATCATCAAATTCTACTCTCATTTTATAGGTAATAAATTAAGCTAAATAGTGAGGTATCTAAGTCAAAAAGAGAGTTGGATGAATGGAGAATGGACAGATCAGTGACAGAGAAGCAGCTGGATAGAAAGGAATACAAAGAAATAAACCTCATTCTCTAGAAGTACAGAGACCTCTGTGGAGCTCTTCACACTGTCACACAGCCCCAGGATTGCTTTCTACACTTTTATGTAAATATTCTATTATTTTTTCCTGTCCATCTGCCTTCCAGTGAACCATAAAAAAGAAATTGTAAGAAACTTTGAAGAGTTTTTTCAACTGTTTTCCCCCAGTCATTGAAGAACAAATTCAAAGAGATGTCTATGCAGTAGGATTTGTTCAAAAGCAAAACTGTAAAATCCCTACAGAAGTCTTCACTTAATGTTATTGAGTATAGTTATCTGTTAGGATTGGCCTCAGAACTCAAATTAGTGTTGAGTATATTTTCTATGGGTAGATAGGCTATTATCAAATTATTATATATTACTTTACATTTCCAAAATTGAAAAGTTCTGAAAACCAAAACTTTGCCATTCATAAAGTGCTAAATCCTAGCCCTAATCTTATATCTTAGTTACAGTCTGTAAGGCTATTTATAATCATTTTTAAAAATCCTACTTAGAATAAAAATATATGTTGGCTACAGCGATAGTAATATATTAGGTTTTAATGTGCTGTCCCAGACTCCTTGGATAGAGGAGGGGAGGCTGTTAAATAATTGCAGTATGTGAACTGTATAATAACCTTTGGGAACTCAAAAAGTTAATTCTGAAACCCATCTGCCCTCCAAAGAGACTCTGGACTACATAAGCTGTAGGAATGATAAGTACCATGAAAGGAAATGAAGCACATGTTGATAGAGATGTGGGCCAGCAGGGCAGAGGACAGATGTTGGGGAGGAGGTCGTTTAGTTAGAATCATGAGGGACGTCTCTGTGAGCTTCTGATCTTGCCACAGACCAAGTTTCTGAAGCTTGCCACCGACCTCTCAAGGAGAAAGGGTGTGTTAGTGACTGGGAACAAATGGGGCTCACCGGGGAAGTATTCTGAGTCTGAGGGAAGAGCAGGGTCAAAGATCTAAACCTAAGAAGGTTTAGCACGTTTGAGGAACAACATGAAGGCTACCAGGCTGTGAAATCCCAAGCAATGCAAGGATGGGCTGCCAGCAAGGGATTGGGAGCTCAGACGTTTCGGGCAAATATAAAGCTTTTGTTTGGCTTTCTCATAAATGTTTGGGAGATTTTGACCAATAAGGTCCTTTAATTCTAATTTCCTTGTACGGAGCCTCACTTTGTTGCTACGAATACTAAACTATCATTCTTGTGCTGTGTAGATAATAGGTCATTGCACTGAAAAGAATTAGGGAAAATGATCATTAGTCTATATGAAATTGAGAAATTTAGTGGTGACCAGTCATAAAGATACTTTTTAATAGAATGACATCTTGGGTATCCGTTAAGCACGTGTTTTGCTGTGTGCCAGCAATCTAAGTATTATGGCTTTTGTTTCTTCTGAAATTCTCTAGTCTCAGTGCAGTTAGCGGGTGTTGTAGTGCTCTTTCAGGCCTCCCACTCTCTTCTCAAAGATTGTCTTCTGTGGAGAGACAGAGGAAAGGCTCCCCAGACTTGGAACAACAACTGGTTTCTCCGGCTGGGTCTGCCAGGAACTCACTCTAATACGGTTGAGTTGCTTACCCTCTCTGGATTTCAGTTTCCTGTAGTGCAAAGTAGGAGATTGAACTGCGTGATTGTCACAGCTCTTTCCTTTTTAACGTGTTGTCAAAAATTTAGTGAGTCATTTGTGTGAGACTTTAACATGTGATTCTCAATGACATTTCATAAAAGCCTCAGATTTTTCTTAAATAGGAATCCAAAAGAACCTACAGAATAATTGGCTATCAGTTCAAAACTGGTAAATTATCCTTGTTTCCTTTTTAACAGGACCAAGTAAATAAATACCAGAAGCCAACAGCACACATTATTTCTCATCAGTCCACAGAACCCCAACACTTCTGTGACTCCATCAAACACAGAGGAATGACTACCTTGGCAGATGGCCACAGAGGATGTCAACAATTTTTTGGAGGCAAGTTATGAAATATTTGTGTCACAAGCTTTCTGTTATTAACTATGTAGAAACAGGTAGAATTATCTTAGGTTTCAAAGAGTAAAATCTCTAGAGGGTAAATAGGCATAACTATTTCTTTTTTTTCTTTTTAGCACTGTTACATGTCAGAAATTACATTGAGATGCTTTGCCCTTTCCGGGAGTGTTATACAAAATAAGGCAATGTTAAATCTCTAATTAAAATTGAGGATTTAAAAAACAGGAACTAAGTAAATATAGTTGAAAATATAAGTTGTGTCTAAACACATATCATAAAGTGCAACTCAGTAAATAT
Organism: Dinomys branickii; assembly: GCA_004027595.1. Lineage (NCBI taxonomy): Eukaryota > Metazoa > Chordata > Mammalia > Rodentia > Dinomyidae > Dinomys > Dinomys branickii. Next base: position 27,704 of record PVLD010006364.1, read on the forward strand.
ATTTAGAGAATAAATTATTTTCCATTTATCTTAGCTTTCTCTGTGCTGTTTAAGTGTTTTTGTTGTTGTTTCAATAATTCCAGCATTTTTTCCAGATTTTTTTTTCAATGAAATCCGTTAATACAGGAGACTCAAAATATAATGTTATGAAGCATAGGGAGGATTGTCTTTCCAATATTTTGAACATATTAGAGTTCATTGAATTTTAGTTAATTTCATAGTGACTACTGTTGCTTCTGGAAGAATAGTTGGACAAGGATTATGGACCACAATTTATATGAATTACAATACCTCTTAAAGTGAAAGTTTTTTTAGAAGTTGGCTATAGTTGAAAAGAAGAAAAAATCCTAAGAAATCTGCCATCTTTGCCACATTCATGAAAAAGACTTATGTAGAGAGAAACAAAGTAAAATATAAACTCTTAAAAATATAAGTAGAACACACTAAAATTGAATTTTTAAAAGGATTTTACATACATACAGAAATGGTAGATATGCTCAGAATGTTTTTGTTAGTGTTAATTCAGCTCAAGCCTAAGGTCATTCAGCAATCATGGCTGCTTTTCAAGTTGTATGTGGAGGAATACTTTTGTGAGTAAAGGAGACCATAAATGTTTAAAAGGCCAGTGTGTAGTTTCAGAGTTTTTTTTCAGTATCTAGAATCAAAATTAATTCTTGCTTTTCTGTTGGGGGAAATTTTGTCTAATTACATTCAATTTATTCTGCAACATTTTGGGCAGCAAATCCTGATCACCAAAGAGAAAGCAGCTGTGTTGCCCTGACCTCACAGTTCCGCCCATGGTATTACTGTGCAGTCCCTGGGCATCGTCCCGTCGTGAAGTGGTTATCCACTGGCTGCCTTCCGACGAGCACCTCACCTTTCTGACCTGCTGATGATCTGTGTCCTCTATTTGTATAGATCTTCAAAAAACAGACTCCACTGCATCCTCCAGCAATCCAATTTAATGGAACAGGTCTCAGAAGCAGGAAATTCTTTCCTTTTTATGTGCTTTTTATTAAATAACTCTAAAACTTCTTTCTTCAGAATTATACTTTTAAACATTTTTAAAATGTTTTCTTGGTTTGCTATACCCACTAATTCTTCTATTTTTGTAGCACAGGTCATTGAACCCAATGCCTTCCTCTAAACTACGGTCCCAGCTATCCCATCCCCCAACCTTTTTCTTTTTTTGAGACAGAGTCTTACTAAGTTGCCCAGGATGGGCTGGAACTTGAAGTCCTACTGCCTCAGCCTCCCAGAGTGCTAGGATTACATGCATGCACCACTGCATGCAGCTTTAACAATTTTTAAAATTACTAAAATTTTACTACTTTTCAGTTACTGGAACTAGTTCCCATAAACCATGCTTCTGCAAATTATCAAATTTCTTCAAATTTACTTTGCTGACATTTCCTTTCTGACTCATCCACATTGCATATCTTATTTTCAATTGTTATTTTTTAAACCACTGCATTTCTTCAAAGATTAATTCCCGCATTATTTAGAACCAGGCCTTATGTTCTTTAATTAATTTCATTCTATATGGTTAGTCATTAATAGGCCACAATATTTGTATTTCTGATACAAAGTGCTATTGCATTTATTTCCCACAGTTTCAGGATGATTTGAAAGTGATGGTAGTAAAACTTTTGAAGAGAAAGTGAGGCAGTAGGACTCAGCAGGTGTGATTTGTAAGCCTGGTATCTGAGAACAGAAATTCATAGACCAGATTGAGACCCACTGATCAACCACGGCTGTGCCTTTTACTAGCTATGTGAATGAGGGTAAATTAACCCTGGGATCTCCAGTTGTACATTTTTAAAACTTGAGTGCCAATAATAATGCAATTTTGAGAATTAAACGGATACATCAGTAAAATGCTTAGACTTTGGTATTAATTTTTGCTCTGCTTTTGCCAAATGATTAAAAACAAGTTTCCTCATAGTAAGTTCAGCTCATCTAAACAATAATGAATTTGTCAATATTCATGCCAGATTTGTCTTACCTTTTATGTCTGTCTGTTCTGCTAGAAAATTTTGTTTAAACTGGTGTCCCTACAGATTCAAAGTTTGTGGTTAAAAATGGAAAAATGCAAATTATCCAGAAATCATCATTAAAAACGTTGTACCAGTAGATGCTAAACTAATCTTGCAAAAACTGAATACATTCCAAATTTTATAAGAAATTGTAGTATCTACAGATTCACTAAAATTTTAACTTTGTATTAACCGGTATTGGAGACACATTCCATTAAAAGGAAAGAGTGATTTGAGGAAATCTTGTTGAGTTAATATCTTTTATGTGTACATTAATAAGATCTGTATTTATTCTGATGAACTGATGAGATATTTTCACTAAAAAATAAAAGTAAGCAGGCAGTTTGGTTTGCCGTTATTAGTTTCCTAGCTTCTTGTAACGAGTTACACAGACTTGATGACTTAGCAGAAATGATTTTTCTCACCGTCTAGATGTTAGAAGTGCAAAACTCAGTTATCAGCAAAGAGCATATTCCTTGACACCCGGAATGGAAAATTGCCCTGTGTCTCTCACTTAGCCCCTGGTGTTCTCGGTCCCATCGGTCTTGGCCGTATCATTGCACGGCCTTCTCCGGGTGTGAGCACATCCCTTCTCCACGTCTTAGAGGGAGCCAGTCAGGTCGATCAGGGCCCATCCTAATAACACGTAACGTCTCCACTTGCTTAGGTCTACAGCAGAAACTAGTGTTTCCACAGCAAGTCACATTCATAGCGATTGGGGATTAGGACCTCAACAGACCTCAACACAACTTTTGGAGAACATGATTCAATCCATAACACCATCTTATTTTTTTTAGCCGAAAATAAGAAAAATGAATTTTTACAATGGAAAATTTTCTTGTTTTCAGCCTCTGGAAAGAGACTGCTTAATTGATAAAAAGACATGAGTAAACACTTAAGTTTTTTATTTTTATCTTTACTAGTGCATATTTGTTATACACAATGATCACGTTAACCATAGGGAATTTGTACCTGCACATAATATGTCTTAATTCTTCTTTTTTGCCCATTTCCCTCTTCTCCCTTTAACCCTTCTTCCCTTCCTATACGAAAGCTTTGTGTCCATTGTCCCCCTTCCATTCTGATTTTTTATAAATCTTTTTTTCTCTCCTTCCCCTCCTCCCTCCTCTGATCCCCACCCCATTTGAATATGTCCTTCCTGCTTCCCAATATCTGTCCTCTGTTTTGCTCCTTATTTACCCTGCCATTTTCTCACACAAGAAAAACAGTTATTTATACTGTTTAATTTATTTTTGCTTAACATCATAGTCTCGAGGTACATCCATTTATCTAAAAATGACTCAAGTTTATGCTTCTTTATGGCAGAGTAGTACTCTACTATATATAAATATCACATTTGGTTTACCCTTTCATCTATTGATGGCATAGGGACTATTTCCAAGATTTAGCTTTACACATGGTACTGCTATAAGCATGAGTATGCATATGTCACTGTGGTGTGATGCTTTTAACTCTTTCAGGAAGATACCTGGAAGGAGCACAGCTGGGTCAAATGGAATGTCTAGATTTAGTTTTTTTGTGGAATCGCTATACTAAGTTCTATAGTAGTTGTTACAGTTTACACTCCCAGGAACAATAGAGAAGCAATCCTTTTTCCCACCAGCTTGCCAGTGTGTATTGGTTGCTTTCTCCATTCTTTCTGGAGTCATTGACAATCATTTCTAGAGTGAAATGGAATCTCCTTGTTTTAATTTGCATATCTCAAATGACCAATGATGTTAAACTTTTAAAATATATTTACATGCTGTTTGTAATTCTTCATCTGAAAAGTGTCTGTTCATTTCAGATGCCTATTTTTGGACTGGGTCTTTGAATTTGGGTCTGTCTTAGTTACTTTTCTCTCAAGACAAAATACCTGATGCCAGAAATTAATGAAAGAAAGGTTTATTAAGCTTACAGTTTGTGGAGGTTACAGTCCTTATCGGCTGGCTCCAAGGCAGAGTGACACATGGCATAGGGCAACCAATTGTGGTGGTGGAAGATAGCAAAGCAGCTAGAGCTAAAGGGAGGAGGGGCAGCAGGTAGCCTTTCTCTCCCTTACATATGCAAACTATCTGCCCCAGGGCAAGTGTAGCCCTCACACCCATAATCCCAGCATTGGATCATGGATCAATCATAAACTCTAAAAGCCTGTCCCATGACTGCAGGAGGCTTTGGGTGGACACTCATACACAAACCATAATAGGGTCAAAAATTTTTTAAGTTATTTATATATTCTAGATGTTAGCCCTTGGTCTGAGGAGTAGCTGGTAAAAGAATTGTTTCCCATTCTATGGGTTGTTTCTTCATTCTGTTGGTGGTTTCTTTCACTGTGTAAAAGCTTTTTAATTTATATGACCTTACCTGTTGATTCTTTGTAGTATTTCCTGTGCAATCAAGGTTTTCTCCATAAAGTCTTTGCCTACAGGTATGTCTTCAAGAGTTTTACCTATTCTGTCTTCCAGCAGATTAAGTGTTCCCATTTTTATATTTAGATCTTTGATCCATTTAGATTTTAGTTTAATACATGGTGAGAAGTATGGGTCTAGGGTCAGTCTTTGGCAACCAATCTTCACAGCGCCATTTCCTGAAGAGGCTATCTTGCTTGCAGTGAAGGTCTTTGGTTCCTTTGTGAGAGATAAGGGCGCTGAGTGTGCTTATGGATTAGAAGCTTCTAAAGCACCTTTCATTCTACTGTGCTATGTCTGTAAATCATTGCAGTCATTCCTTTTGTGTATTTATTCACTTAGTTATTTTTAAAACTTTTATATGCGTGTGTATGGACATGAGAACAGAATACACAGATGACCCTTACAAAATTGTGTCATGCAGGCAATTAATCATGTATTTGTATACATCTATTGGTTATTTCCATTACCATTTAGATACTATTTAAAATGTATGTAATAAGAATTCTAGTATACTTAACTCTTTAGAAAGAAACTGGAAAAAAGTGTCTTCTTCATCCTGGGTCTCGGAGAAAAACTCTATGCAATTATACATGGTACCTCAGTTCACAAATGCTTTTGTTTGCAAACAGTTTGGTTTACAAATGGAGGCATTTAGAAAAATGTTGGTTTTGTTTGCAAACTCTACAAGTGTTGATAAACATGACCACAACCATCTATCCCACGCAAACATGTGCATGACCATCTTTTCCAGAATAGTAGAACAAATTAAGTTTGTGAACTGAGGCACCACTGTAGAGTATATTATATAATTACTACTAAAAAGTAAGATTGAAATCTAATGTTATTTCCTATTGTTGTTCCTTGCCTGGTGGCTTCTTTACTGAGTAGAGTTGCTCTTTTAGACATTCTTCTTTAAGTTATGTCTGCTTTTTTATTAATACATGTTTGCTGTAAGTAATGCTTACATTTATTATGGGGAGTTTGCACTTGTACATAACACATCTTCATTGCTTTCTGTCTCTCTGGCCTCCCACACCTCCCTCCTTTGGTTTTGATGACTCCTTAGAGGAGAGTCCAGTTTCCTGGAAGAAAAGTTGCTATGGATAGAAAAGCAGTATCTCTATAAGAAGCCAGTGTCATAAGCCTTGGAAGGCAGGAATCAATTCCAGAGTCCCCAAAGGAGTGAAAAGAATTCTTAAAGGAACTCTAGTTCTGGCTTGAAAGAATCAAAATGAAAATAGCAATACTTATTTCCTGTTTTCCTTGTATGTTTTCCAAGCAATTTAAGAACAGGAAAATAAGTTCCTAAATAAAATTGAGCTACCTTTATTTGCTTAACTTCCCATATTGCAGAGTTGCTTTTTGTTTTATTGGATTTTTAGTGAATCACTCTGCTTTTAAAAGTGTCTTAACTCTGTAATAGAATTCAACTGTACTACTGCCAGAGAGATGAGAAGAAACCACAGAACTGAACTGGCATTGTTTAAACAGTGTTTTACTGGTGTGTTCCTTCAGAATTGTGTGTTACGTTTTACTTTTGAACTAGAAAAGCAGTGCATACTCATAGGAAACAAATAACATAGAAAACTGCAGAATACGAAGTAAAATTTGCCTTATTGTTTCTAGTTCCCATAGATAACTTGGTTAATATTCACCTATTATTTCAGGAGTCTGTCCACACGCGAGTGTGCCTGTGTCTCACACACAAGTGCACCCTGGCCTGTACTTTTTTGTATGAAGGCAGTTGACCCATTGCTTTTTGCTACCGACTTTTCTACTATTTATTTTTAAGTGCTGATTTTTAAGAGCTCATTGTATAACAATAAAATGTACCTTTTTTCAAGTGTGTTTTAAAGTTAGTTCCTGTTTTTCCATACTAAAATCTTACGTTTTGGTTTAGTAAAATTGTTTGTGTTTTTTATATTATATATTTTACTTATATATATGACTTTTTTTCTCCAATCTGATGGATTAGAGTTTTTAATGTTTAAAACATTAAATTATTTGGAACCCTGGAAGGATTCTGGCAGCTCTTACTGAACAATCTCACCTTTCTTCACTGACTGAAAATATGAGCTGTATCACATATTAAAAGTGCTATGTATACTAGTGTGTGTTTCACAGTTCTCCAATATATATTTTCTGTTTGTTTATTCTTTCTCTACAACTAAATGCTTTAATTTCTCTATCTTTTAAATTCTATTTAAAATCTAGAGGGGTTGGTCAACTCTTTGCTCTTCTAATTCTTCTATTTCTCAAAACATTTCCAGATTATGAGTTACTTTTTAATAGGTAAACTTTAATATCACTTTTCAGGTTCTCAAAAAAATTCTGTAGTGTGATTGAAATCTTATAAAAATAATAGATGAACTTAGGCAGAATTAACATTCATAGACTAGTAATTATACCTATCTGAAAAACAATGTACATTTTTTATATATCTGGTTTTGTTCATTCATAGTTTTAATCTTCATGTGTCTCTTATTAAGTCAATTTGCTTCTAGTTTTTATTTTGTAATTGGATGTGGCTTATGTGGAAGATCCATCAGCCTCCATATGCCAGTTTAATAGCTAGCCACCTTTCTAAATGATTCTGCTCTTCCTCCTCTCTTAATCTTTATACTGATTTTCATGGCTTTTTAGAGTATGCATTCTTATTGTTATGGAAATAAAGATAAAATGGCTTCCTCTGTTCTAATGTCTACTTCATCTGCTTTCTCTTATGTAATGAGCTATTATTATGTGCAGGACAATATTAAATGTAATCGTTTTTACCTTTTGAGCCCATAAATGTTTTTCCCACCACAGGTAGAATTCGTAACATTGCAAAATTCTCAGTGCTCTTCAGTGAGGGAAATAAATGGATATTTTATTTAGGGCAATGATAAAGTTGTAAAAAAAAAAAGTGAAATAAAACTATGAATCATTGAATTCCCAAACTTCAGGTATATGAACCTATAACAGAATTGAGTCTTTTTTCTGAAGTTATTTTTTTATTCTTTTTTATTGGTTTTTAGTAATTTAACATGATGTACCTAGATGTAATTTTTATCAAAGTATTTTCTGCTTGAGGAAGTTTCTGGATCCAAAGTTCAAATTTTTTAACCAAATACAGAGTACTTGCTATTTCTTCATGTATTTGCCCTTTCCCATTCTCTCCCTTTTTCCTCCTCCTGGAACTTCTGTTACATGTATGACAGACTATCATTGTTGCCGTGGTTGTGAGTCACTGAGCTCCTTTTCCTTTTCCCTGACTTTTTCTGTTATTCAGAAATTTTTATCATATCTGTCATCTCCAATATGCTATTAACCTGTCCAGGGAAATTTTCATTGTGATATTATACTTTTCATTTCTATAATTTCCATTTGATTCTTTTGCAAAGGTTTATTGTGACAAAATATAGCAATTATGATAAAGTATACATAGCATGAAATATACCATAATAAACATTTTCCTTTTCTTTTCTTTTAAAGATAAAAGACTATAAACATGAATAACACAAAAACAATAAGGAAATACACAAATTATGAGGTAGTAGGGGATTGACAATGAATGCTGTTTTACATAATATCATCTTCATATTCGTTACTCAGTTCTCTCAAAAACAGTGAAGGAAATACTCAACTGTACAGAAGATAGTAGGGGATTAACAATGGCTGTTGTATTACATAGTTATCTTCACATTTCTTATTCAGTTATAAATCAGTATAATGCATAAACAACAAAGGAAACAGAATTATATAGCAGATATTGGGGATTAAAAATGGATGCTGTGTTACAAAATGACGTCTTCACTATTGTTACTCAGTGATACAAATGATGGCGCGTTCGATTAATCATAGTTTTCTGCATCCTCATCTCCATTGTTCTCCCACCCAATCAACCCTCTTCCCTCTGACAGTAACTGTACTTTTTCGTTTATTTACTCCCTCAGGCCCTTGGGAAGGCACATGGCTGCTTCAAACTATGCCGTAACAAACATGGTGCACTCAATTACTATGGCACTAGGTGGAAAAGCACCCATCCTCAAAGGCGATACATAGGCAGAGAACCAAATACACTGTAGTCAGACCTGATTGATAAGCCCTCAAGGACCTCAGGGGTCCAGTCCAGTCCAAAGGTGCACCGATGCAGACTGCCAGGCCCCACCTCAACAAGGCACTCAAGGGGACCCAGACCAGTTCACAGGGTTGCCCCCACAGACTGCCAGGTTCCACCCAAACAAGGCACTCTCAGGCGCCTGGTCAAGTTCTCAGGGTCGCCCCCAAGCACTGCCAGGCTGCATACCAGCGAGGCACTCCCAGGAACCTGATCCAGTCTGCGGGGGTTATCCCCGCAGACTGCTGGGTGCTGCCCCAACGAAGTGTTCCAGGGGCCAGTCAAGCCTGCGGGGTCACCCCTGAGGACTGCCAACTCCACCCCACCCCTATGAGGCACTTGCACTGGCCCAGTCGAGACCACAGTATAGGCCCTGCAGACCTCCAGGCTCTGACCCAACGAGGCACTCCCAGGGGCCTAGTCTAATCAATCTCCAGTGCTGCTGCTCTGAATCCCTTACAGCTGGGCACTGGGCACACTTATGATGCTGCGCACAAGTGGTGTGAGCCACCGTGCTCACTGAGGTAGTCCAGGGTTTGTGCTAAGTTTAGTTATTAGTTCTAGGAGAAAATTGGAGGATTTTCTCTCGTCTTCTGTGTAGAGTATGTTGTTGTCTCTTGGACTCCAGGACTGCTGCTTTTTGTGTAATTTGTTGCTATGGGTTCATACAAGGTTCATATATGCAAACAGTATGAAGTCCCTCTTGGTGCTCATATTAGTAGTTTAGGGTGAGTCCTAAAGCCTGTGGACTCATCCTATTTCTGTTGGGAACATATTGAGCATAAGGGCTACCAAGACACAAGGTGCTCACAGAGGGAGTTCAGGATGGGAGCTGAAGCCTGGTAACTCATCTCGTGCTTTCTGCTTGGTGTTGGAGTGAGAAGGGCACGGGGCCATCTGTCCCACCTCTATCTGCAGCTCTCTCTTACTGTTGTGCTCCAGTTCCCGTTTGTTCTTTGGCTGGATCCCTGGGAATTGCTGCGGCCCTGGGGTCGCTGCCACTGCTCTCTGCTGCTCTCTGCTGGTAGTTGCTCACACAGTGGAGAGGCGGGAGGCCGCAGCCTCAGGGCAGGTGCAGAGCTGGGTGTGGTGGGCTGTGTCCTGGTTGCTTTGACTCCACCTTGCCTCAGGGTGCTGATTAGAAAGGTCGCTGCAGAGCGGGCGTGCTGCCTTAATGGCAGTTGTAACTTTTCATCCTCACACTGGGTTCGACAACAGCTCCCGCCCACCGCTGCCTCTTTTCTGGGCTGCTCCTTCTCCACTCGCTTCAGCCCAGCTCTCGGAACTCCGCTCTCCCCTGGCTGAGTCGGGAGGCTCCCGTGAGCACGGGCCTCAGAAGCTGAAGCTGTGAGTGCCGGAATGAGGGAGCGGCCGAGGGTGTGTACAGAGCGGTGGCTCCCTCCTTCTCTGCCTTCTCTTCCCCTGACTGCACCGTGGCGGCCCTCTGAGGTTTTCCTCCAGGAGAGGTCTTGTTTGCTCTTTCTGAGGGCTTCAATTCTCATTTCAGCTCCTTCCTGGGTCCAGGGGGCCCACTTCTCTCCCTCTGTCTCTCTCATGTTGCTACATTCCAGTGTCTGGGTGGCGATCCTCTGGGAATATCTTTCTCTGCTGCTTACCCGGTCACCATCTTCCCGGAAATCTAAACATCTTAACTGTACTTAATTTTTTATTGTTTCTATTTCTGATGAAGTTCTTTATTTATGAATTCATTGCAATGATATTTCCCTTTATGGTCCTGACTGTAGCTGCTTTAAAGTACTTATATAGGTTGTCTTAGGGACTTGCACTGGCCACTTCCTTTTTTGTAAACTTTAATCACATTTTCCTGTTATATCACGCCTCTAGGAAATTTTTTGTTATCTACTATATATTGATGATATGCTTTGGAGACAGTAGATTTTGTGATCATCCATTGAAGAGCGTTGATTTCTTTTTCTAACAGTGAAATCACTGACAGTTTACTTTTACATAGTAGAGGCTTAATTTTATAATTTGTTAAAACAGGTCCATTTGGGTTTTACCTGTAATCCTAGACAGTAGTCCCTATTACAGGGATATAATCTTTATTTCTAAAATGTGATTCTTAAAGAATTTCTATAGAAAGCCTGATGTTTTACCCAGCTGCTTTTATTTATGGGATTCAACTCTCTTCTCTTGCAAAGGGCAGCAGCAGAAACCTCTATTTCAGCCTCTGCTGCTATTTTGAGCAAAGTCCCTTCGTCTCCCACGTTCTTATACAGTGCAGGGTCTACAATATGTAAACCTCTCCCTCTGCTTTCTTTTCCTTTCTGCCATCCCCTCTCTAGCCTCGATTTTCAGCTGTTCTGTTCATCCTGACTTCTGGTGTCTAACACCTTAATCCAGCAAGGCTGGCTTTGTGCTGAAGTTTTAGTTCCTCTTACATTTTCTTTTTATCTCAAAAGAAAAGCATATGAATATAGATTTTTCCCGGTGATATTCTCGTTTTTCTAGGGTCAGATCCTCCCTGTTCCCATTTCTGCCTATTTTTGGTCACTCTCCAGTATGTTTTCAAATAGTTCTCTTTTGCATGTATTTTTTCCAGTTTCTTTTTATTATTATTATTTTAAAGAGGGAAAAACAAGAACAAAATAACAAAAACAAAGACAAAAACAAAACAACACAAAACTATAAAAATAATGCAGAATTTCAAAACAAGAAGATAAGAAATCAGCAATAGTTGTATTACTTACCATTGTCCTTAAAGTAGTTGCTCACGTTCCCAGATATAGAGGTATGCAAGATTGATCAAACAATTAAATAGTAATTGTTCCTTCCAATAAACCAATAGAAATGAGTATTATAATCACCTTAGCTGCCATATATATATATATATATATATATATATAAAATTTGCCTTCTTTCTTTTCTCCTTTCCCTCATCCCACTTTTTCTTTCCTATTGAGCAGCTTCTTTCCCTTTCATAATATCTATTGTACCTTTCAGTTTCATTTACTCATTTTTCCAAAGGTTTTAATTGCCAGCAGTTGGAGAGTTATTCACATGACACAGTGATTACGAGAATTAGAATTTCTGTCTACTTACTTTTATGTTTAGCTGTTTACTTCATTCATTAGTTTGCATTCGTGTATATTACCTCACTTTTGATCAGTGTTGTCACTTAGACATAGATGTGATTCCTGACTCTACTGTTCATTACTGTGTTGCTGGTTTACTACTGTGTTACTTCAAAGAGGGTCAGTGTCACCATATATAAAGTAGAAATGAACATATGTACCTCAAAGAGCTGCTTTTGGACATTAAATGTGAAAATATATGTAAAGCATGGACACAGTGTAGAATTTAGTTAAATGCTACTACCTTTCATTACTGTAATTATTCAGTGAAGTTGGAAGATAAGGTGTTACTCTCTGGGGTGATTTATCCAAGCTCATTCTAGATTACCTTGGTACAGATTAATTAAAGTAATTCTGTGAGGTAAGTTTATGTGTCCCAGAGTCACCAAGTTCAAAACTGTCTCATACAGAAGGAGAAACTACTTAAGTATAATGCAGAAAAGGAACAGCAAAACAAAGATCCCTCACAATGAGGCTTTCTTAGTCAGCGCTCCTGTCAGCAGGACGCGACACTGTACACAGTACCCTCAACTCAGGGAGAGATTTAATCTGGTTCAGGGGTCCAGTCCATGGTCAGCAGGCTGCAAGGCAGAAACAGCGTGGTGAAAGAACATGGCGGAGGAAGGCTGCTCCCCTAGCGGCGGCCGAGAAGCAGAGAGCTCGGGGAGGAGCCAGAGACAAGAAGAGCACGTTAAGCTATGGGCTCGTCCATAACTTGCCGCACTGGTGAACAGAGCCCCCGGGATACCGGGATACAGGATTCTTTCTAAAGCCCCACCTCCGAGCCCTCGAGCCTTGGGGCCGTTCGGACCTAACCCGCATCGCAAGCGGAAGGGCCAGTGTGCAGAGCAGCATGCTCTTCTCTGTGGGGTGCCCTTAAAAGCCAGCCAGAAGACTACTGTAGCGTTTTTGGGTTTTTTGTATCGAAGAAGGAGTCTAAGAAGTTTATGATTTTAAAGCCAGATGAAATGTTCTGTGGAAATGCGCAGGCTCATTAAATAAATAGCATTTCTGTATAGGGGTGATAGAATGTTATAAAAAAATACCACCGTGTAATGGGCCCTTTCATCATCAGCTTCTTGTGACTCAGAAAGGACGGATTTGTGATCTGGGCTAACATATAATTTCCAAAATCTGACATTGGAAGGGCTTCCTGTAAGAATGTTAACATCAGTGTCTGACCTGCCTACTAAAATTATGTTAGGAATGTGTTGTTTTGTGTCATATCTAAACAATACATAGGATGTGTGTGGTTTCAGAAACATTGTGCTGTAGTGAAAGCAATTTAATGCTGACGATGGAAGGGAAACGTTGAGGTTGCATTCACTCTCGCTCTCTCTCGCTCTCTCTGAAAACTATTATTATAGTTGCTACTCATATTTGCACCTGTTCAAATAGAAACTCATCAATCACGTAAACTTAGGACCAGATTCTGATCTCTCATGCATACCATAAATTGGCACCTAGCTCTTTCCGCCAAAAGAAAAACAGCTCAGTAACATCGGAGAGTCCTTTTAGATTGATTTTATCTTTATCTAACTAAAAAGGTAACTGCAATGTCAGATGAGGAAATAAAATAATTGCTGTCAGGACTTGTTTTTTTTTCATGTAAAATCTTAGCAGAACTGACAGTACATATAATATTTGTAGACTCATAGTAGCAGCTCTAGAAAAAAGGGAAGAGAGTTATTTATACGTTTAAAAATGGGATCTTTTACCCTTTTGCAATCACCCAATCTACCAGGAATTGTAGGAGACTATATTATAGAAAGAACTTTGCCTCAGGTTGTCCATGAAAGGCAAGCAAAGCCTGTTTATACAGAATATGAAATTTATAGATCTTATTTTTGTTTTTATGAAACTTCAACAATTTTATTTAAACTTACCAATAAAATAGAATTTTTAAATGATACATCTCTCTTGTTTGGGCATTTATGTTTTTAAAAGTATAATTAGAAAGCTCAACAACAAAATTTTTATTTAAATGCTCCTTCGGCTTAGGAAAATTAGATCAATTTATGTGTAATGTTTACTAAGAACTTGTTGGTGGTAGAGCACTCCGCTGGGCATTTTTAGGGCATGCATAGAGGACCATGTACAATCTTACCTCGAAGAAATGTGTAGCTTCATACAAAAAAAGCACATGTATCACACACAGATATGTACAGGATAGGGAAACTTTCAGAGTATAGTTTTTGATACATTCCAGAGAAGAATGTTTTTATGTGGCACTTTTTAGTTATATTTCCCAATAACAAGTGATTGTTAAGTGAGCCTATCATAGTGCCTGAAACATAATAAGCACTAAATAAATTTGGAAAGACTAGGCGTATATTCTTTCATGCCTAAGACTGAAAGATGTATTGTGATTCTTTGTATGTGTATTAACTGTCTTTGTGGATAAGTCTGCTGTTTTAGAATTATACTGATTTTTATCTAAGTGCTACCATTTTTATGACTTTAGGTACACTTTTTTTCTGAACTCTTGTTTCTTCACTTCCTATAATAGTTTAGGTTAGAACACATGATACAAGATGGGTGTGATGATGCAGGTATGCCTGTAGTCCCAGCACTTGGGAATGTTCACCAGTTCCTGGCCAGACTGGGCCACATACTGAGTTCAAAGCCAGCCTGAACTACACAGTGAGACCCTGTCCTGAAAAACAACAACAATAACTATATATATATATATATATATATAATCAAAATTGAGTCTGATCCATGTATGTATTCTACTGTAAGTAAAAGAATTAGATTTCTCCCTATGTTTGGAATATAGAAAACCTTGGGGTTTTATCTGGCATCTTTGTTCCCTTGGAACTTTCCTTCTATACCTCCCACCTTAATCACTTTATGCCTGACTATTTAGAGAGAGCTTTATTGGTTAAAACACTCTGTTAGACCTCAGGAAAGCCAAAGGTCTTCATCTTCACTGCTTTCTAATATACTATTTACATGGGAAAAAACATAATTTTTAAAAAGTCTCTAATTAACACATATCAATGCATAACTATGGGGTACTGTGTGAAATTTTGGTACATGTATATACTATAAAATGACCAAAGTATGGTAAATAAAGTATCCATTATCTCAAAGACCTTTAATTTCATTGTGTGAGAACATTCAAAATACTCTCTTCTATTATGAAATGCACAATATATTATTAATGAGTTTGACTTTTAAATTCCACATGAATGAGATCATTTGACTAAGCATAATGTCCTCCAGGTTCATCTCCTATGGCAAGTACTAAAGTTCATCATTTTTAAGAGCTGAGTAATGTTCTCTTCTGTGTGCACGTGTGTGTGTGTGTGTGTGTGTGTGTGTGTGTGTGTGTGTGTATGTGTGTGTGTGTAGTAAAACCTTGATTTGTCAGAATAATTCATTCCAGAAACATGCTGATAATACAAAGCATGTGTATATCAAAGCAAATTTCTTCATAAGAAATAATGGAAACTCAGATGATTCATCCTATAACCCAAAAATATTCATATGAATTGATTACAATACTGTAATATATCCCTTAGTTATTGCGGACTGATCAGGTCCACAATCTTCCGAATGAGTGTATAGCAAAGGCTAAAGAGAAAGAGGCAGATGGAATGGTTTCAGGGCTCCAGGAGGATCAAACCCTCCCACAGAATCCAAGATTCTCTCAGGGCTAAGACCAAGACCTTCTCTGGGTGGCCTGTATATTTTTGGTTATCAGAAGAAAGGAGGGAAGCACTCAAGAAGGGCAGAATCACTCAAGAGTTCTCTAAATAAGGTATTAAGTTAATCCACTAAAGAAAGGTGGAATAACTCAAGGTCTTCTCTAAATAAGATACTAAGTTAAACCACTCAAGAATGAGATGTCTGAGGCTATAGTCTTTTCCAATTGAGATCTGATCCAGGTGTCCTTGGCTATGATCTTGTTTTATCCTTTGAGGCTTTCTAGCTTCATCCATCACTACAGATTTTAGTAGGGATCAGTGACTCACAGGGTTTCACTTACTATGAGTCCACCATTTCCAGATAAGGAGCCTAGGCCTTGGACAGATTCATAAGTAAACATGAAAAGCCAGTTGATTATTTTGAGTCCTGCTCAGATCTGTTTCATAGTGGTCTCCATCAGGAATATAATACAAAATAATAAACAGAGTGAAAAATATAAAGGAAAAATATGAAGGAAAATAAATTAACCCTTACGGCCGATATGAGGGAGCCAAGAGAGGAAGGTTATTGTGTATAATGACTCACTGTTGGAATTAGCCCTGTCTGTGGGCTCAGTGGAATCTTGTTGTTGTTAGTTCAAAGAGAAAAAAATAAGAATAACAATAAAACAGTTTCAAAATAGGTTAGTAGTAGAGTTACAATAATTAATATTGTGTATTGTTGTCTTCCTAGTAGTTACTCAGAGTATGCGACATAGGCCTGGTATCTTATACAAACAATATTAGCACAAACCTTTCTTTTCAATGAACTAAGAAAAACTAGCTGTATAGCCACCTTAACTATCTTATGTATAAGAACATTTTTTTCTTTTTTCCCCTTTCTTCCTTTCCCCTTTCCCCCATTATAGTTTGTCTTTTCTTTTGAACAGTTTCTTCCCAATTGACAATATCTATTGTATATTTTCGACCTTATTTACTTGTTCAGTTTCTCAAACCACTGAGACAAAGAATCCTTCTCCTCTTTTTTGCTTGCTACTTTAACAAGAAATCTATCCAGTGGCACTTGCTTTTGCCTCTTTTTTCATGATTTCATGGAAATGTGGCATTGCACGGTCACAAAACAGATTACTCACTTCCACTGCTACAGCCTTATTCAGGTGGTTTTTTTTGTGTAAACTTTTGCATTGTTTCCTACATTTTACACATCTCCTAATCTCATTTGAAAGGAGACATTCCTCCACCTTTTCTCCACCTCTGAAGGTGAGATCTCCTTCATAATCTCTTCAGAGACAATTAACCACAGTCCCGCAGCGAAAGAAGAACTTTGAGTATAAACTCAAGGATCACTCAGTCATGATCATGTGAGGTTCAGCCTCTCACACTACTCCTATTGCAAGACACTGCTTATCACATTAAAATTCATTACAAGTGTTTGCTCGTCTTGCAAAACATTTGCAGAACAAGTTACTTGCAATCCAGGGTTTTAACATTTTCTAAAATTTTCCACTGATGAACACTTGCTTCCTCCACATTTGGCTACTGGCAATGGTGCTACAGTAAACATAAGCAACACATGTTTCTTAAACGCAGTGGTTTCCTTGAGTATATGCTGTCCTTGGTAGTAGGATGGCTGGATCACATGGTTGTTCTTTTTGAATTTTTGACACATCAACATGTTTTTTTCTATCGTGGTATAATAACTTACATTCTCATCAATAGTATGTAAGAGGTTTCCTTGTTTCTACACCCTTCCAAGTATTTATTAATCTTTGTCTTTCTTTATACTGGCTACTTTAACAGGTGATATCTCACTGTAGGTTTTGTTTGGCTTTGCTTTGTTTTGCTTTGCTTTGCTTTGCTTTGCTTTGCTTTGCTTTGCTTTGCTTTTAAGAAAGGGCCTCACTATGCATTCCAGGATGGCCTTAAACTCACTGTGTAACCCAGGCTGGCCTCAGACTCACAAGGATTCTCCTATTTCAACTTCCTGGGTATTGGGACTACAGACCTATGCCATAATACCAGGCTTTATTTTGATTTTGATTGGCATGTCTCTGATGATTAGTGATGTTGAAATTTTTCTGTATAGCCTTTGGCCACTTGTCTTCTTTACAGAATTGCCTTCAATTCACTTTTTTATCCACTTTTTTATTAAAAATAAAACAACTTTATCAAACTGAAAATTTATATACCACACAATTTTCAAATTTAAAATGTAAGGGAAAATAGATTTTGGCACAGTGACAAAGTGGTAAAACTATAACTACAATCGAACTTGGGTAACTTTTGTTACCTCAAATCAAAACACTACCCACCATCATCTTCTAGTCCCTCCCCCACTAAATCTCAGTAACCATTGAGCAGCTCTCTATCTTCATAGATTTCCTATTATGAGAACATTTTTCGAAGTAGACTGTGCTCATAGCAACAAAAAAGAATTTAACATATCCAAAAAAAGTAAATCCTATAAACTGATCTCTTGTATCAATTAGAGTGAAACCAGAGGCCATTACTGATCTTTTAAATCCACTCTTTAATCTGATTTTTTTCTTGCTTTTTCTATCAATTTATTTCAGTGTCTTTTACATTCTTGGTATTAACTCCTTGTCAAATGCAGTGGATAGTTTGCAAACATTTTTCTCCCATCCCATAGGTTGTCTCTCTAGCCTGTTGTTTCCTTTTTTCTTTCTTTTTTTTCTTTAATGTAATGCCAGTTGTCTATTTTTGCCTGTACTTTTAAGGTCTTATGAGAAAATACTTCATCATCTAAATGCAATAAGATGTGTTCCCTCCATTTTCTCCTGGTGGCTTCATTGTTTCAGATCTTACATTTTTACATCTATTTTTACGGTTTTTTTTAATACGTTGAACTGTATCTATCTTTATTCCACAGCATGTGGGTATCCAATTTTCCCAGAATTATTTATTGAAGAAGTGGTTCTTTTTTTGTATGTGTCTTTAATACCTTTATCAAGCATCATTTTGCACTAGGTGCTTAGATTTATTTCTGGGTTCTCTGTTCTGTCCTTTTGATCTGTGTTTCAGTTTCTATGCCAGTCCTGTGCCGTTTTGGTTACTGTAGCTTTGTACTATACTTTGAGGTCAAAGAACGTTACTCCTCTTTTTTTCTTCTTCACAGGATCACATTGGCTATTTAAGGTCTTTTTTCAGTCTCATATGAACATTACTTTGGGCCTTTTCTATTTCATTAAAGAAGTCCTTGGTATTTTGATAATGATCTCATTAAATCTTTAGATCACTTGACCAGTGTGGATATTTTAACAATAATAATTCTTCCAACCCATGACTATGGATTAACTTTCCTTTTATTTGTATCATCTTTAAGAGATTCCTCAATGTTTTATAGTGTTTCAGTGTAGAGCACTTTCACCTTCATGGTTACATTTATTCCTTGATGGGGTGCGTGTGTGTATGTGTGTGTGTGTGTGTTTATGTGTGTTATAAATATAATTATTTTTCTGATAATTACTCATATGGAGAAATTCCACTAATATTTGTATTTTGGTTTTATATCATACATCTTTACTGAATTTATTAGTTCTATGAAGTTTTTGGTGAAGTTTTGGATTTTGTAGAGGAAAGCCCATGTTGTCTGCCAATAGGTATAACTTGATTTCCTTCTGAATTTATGTGACATATTATTTGATGTCTTGATGAGAGTCATTCTTTCTGGAGTAAAATGGATTCTCAGTATTTTAATTTGTATTTCTCTAATGGCTAGAGAAGTTGAACATGTTTTCATTTATTTGCCATTTGTACTTCTATAAAGAGTCTGTTTAATTCAGTTGCCCATTTTTAATGGAGTCTTCATTTTCAGAGGTATATAATTTTTTGAGTATTAGATAGATAGATAGATAGATAGATAGATAGATATTAGTCCTCTGTCTGAAGTGTAGTGGGAAAATATAGCTTACACCTATTTATATACATTTTTCCTATTTTTATCTTCCAGCAGGTTGTTGCTGTTTTTATGTTTAGATCTTTGATCTATTTTTATTTTACTTTACCACAAGTGAGAGATATGGATCTAGGCTTCAGTTTTCTGCATGTGGGGCCCAGTTTTCCAGCACCAATTTCTAAAGGGGCTATCTTGCCTCTAGCCTGCGTTTATGGTTCATCTGTCAAAGGTTAGACAACTGAATGTACCTGGGGTTGTTTCTGCATCCTCTCTTTTGTTCCATTGACCTGAATGTCTGCTTTTGTGCTTGTACCACACTATTTTTATTATTATAACTCTGCAGTATAATTTGATAACAAGCATTGTGATACCTCCTATTTTGCTCTTGTTGCCCAGGGTTGCTTTTGCTATTCTGGACCTCTTCTGGTCTTCTGAATATTAGGATTATTTTCGCTAGTTCTGTGAAGACTGCTGTTGGTATTTCAATTGGGATTGTATTAAATCGATATTTCAGTTTTGAAAGTATGTCCATTTTCACAATACCTATCCATTTTCTGATGACCTTTCAATTTCCTTTTTCATAGTACTGTAATATTTCTGGTAAAGATCTTTCATTTCTTAGTTAATTCCTGGGTATCTAATTTTTCTTGAAACTTCTGAATGCTATTGTTTTCCTAATTTCTTTCTTGGTGAATTAATTATTGGCATATAACTTGATTTGTGTGAGCTGATTTTATATCCTGCTACATTGCTAAATTTTGTTATTGCTATGGTTGATACATTGTGTCAACTTGGGGAGTCTAAAGGTTTGGCTGAGTGATTCAGCAGGAAGCCAAGGTGCTTAATTTGTACACATCCTGAGACGGGAAGAGGAGGGCATGGAGATTGTGTGAGAGCTACACGCCCCCTGGGTGGGAGGAGCCTGTTTACAGTGTAAGGAAAGGAAAGAGGCTGCTTTGCCGCCATTCCTCCCTTTTGCTCTGGTTGTTTTTGCTGTGTTCTGCTGCCACAAACTGTTGTCCTCTGCCATGTGCCACTCTGCTTCTGAACCAGCCAAGTATAGACTGAAACCTCCACATACGGTAAGCTAAATAAACCTTTCCTTCCTTCATTTTGGGTGTTGGGTATTTTGTCTCAGCAATGAGAGAAAAGTAACCAAGACAATTACATGTATTGATTTTTGTATGTTGAACCATCCTTCCATCCCTGTTGAAACATACTTAATCATGGTGTATGAACTTTTTGCTAATTTCTTGTATTTTGTTTGCCAGAACTTTGTTAAGGATTTGTATGTCTATGTTCATTAAAGAGATGGGCCTATATTTTTTCTTTTCAATTCAATCCTTGTCAGGTTTTAAAATCAGTTACTACTAGCTTTGGGGAAATCTCTTCCCTTTTAATTTCTTTAAAGAGTTTGAGGAATGCTAGCTTAGATCTTTGCTGGAGTTCTCATGCAGTTCAGTGATGAATCATTCCATAAGGTCTTAGTGGGTAGGTTTTGCATTAATGTCTCAGTGTCACTACCTTTTATTGGATCATTGAGAGTTTTGTTTTTTTTTTTTACTCTTCTTGGCTGTTTTGCTAATTCATACCTATCTGTGTTCCCATTGCATATCTTACAGGTTTGGGTTTTTGTGTGTTTCTTGAATGATATAAGGGTTATGTACTATTCTTCTACAGTTTCTCGTGTTTATTAGGGTTTTACTTTTATACTTTTTCTTTCATTGGTTCTGATCTAATAGCTGCCTAGATTCTCTCCCTCATCTCAGCTCACTGTATGATTTCTTCACTTCAAGCCCCTGAAGCAGTGCTTTCAACTTGCTTCCTTTTTTCAAACACATAAACTTCTCCCAAGTTCTTAGTGTCCCGTACTTAGCTCCCTCACATTCACTGCCTAGGCCCTTGTATTAACCCTCAGTCATCCCCATCCGAAGCCATTGGCTCTTCCACGTAGTTGCCGTCCTGTTGGCCTCCACATCAACCCCTTGGTTCTGACAAACCACTTAATTTTCAGCAATCACAAAGTAAACCTGTCTTCCTCCATCTCGACCTTGCCCCCACAAGTGTCTTCTGAAAACTCTCAATTCTAACCCTTCAAGTTAACTGACAATACTCCAACAGAATCAAAGACCACATCAAACTTTTCTTCTCATCTGTCACTGTCCTCCCTTTGAAATCTCCCCCTTAGCAGCTAACACTTCTTATCCAGGAGCCTTTCCTTATCCTGCCTGCACTTCAACTACCCCATTGCAGGCAAACCACAAATAAGAGACAGTCACAGGACGCACAGAGCACAGACAAGGGGACAGTAACTGCCAGCACTATCATATAGGAGTGCTGTATGCTTGAGCCTCTTGATGCCATTACTACCAGAAGGAATTATTTCAGCCATACATAGGGACAGTGTGCCCCCAACGCTAAAGATCACAAGACCTTGGTGTGAAGTGTTTCAAGCCCTTACAGCAAATAACTTCCAACTCAGATTCTTACCCAACAAAGCTACCTTCAACATAGATGGAGAAATAAGGTATTTCTATGAAAAAGACCAACTCAAAAGATGTATGAGTATTAAACCAATTCTCAAGAAAATACTTAATATTCTCTACTGAAATAATGGGACCGACACAGCTAAAACACAGAGGAAGCTAGCAGATAAATAACAGCCCAAAAAATCAGGAGAAGAAAAACAAAGGATTCACTCACAGATAAAACAGAAAGTTATGGTAAATAATCAACACATATCAGTCATATCTCTCAACTTTAATGATTTCAGCTGTCCAATCAAAAGACATAGATTGGCAGACTGGACCAAAAAACAGAATCCAACGTTTTGTGGAATTCAAGAAACTCACCTACTCCAAAAAGATACTCAGAGCCTAAAAATTAAAGGACAGAAAAGAGCATTTCATGCACCAGGACCCCAAACAAGCAGAAGTAGCAATTCAAATATCAGACATGACAAACGTCAAACCAAAACTAATCAGGAGAAACAAAGAAGGTCATGTGAATGTGCTACCATACTAATCATGGGAGCAATGCAATAAGAATAGATGGCGTTGAAAAACAAACATACATGGTTATGGTTTGTGTCTTGATGTCCCCCCAAAGCGTTTGCAGTCGTAAGACTTTTCAGAGGAGGCTGAATCTGGAGTGTATGATGCTGGGATTAAGGGTTTGTGATTAGTACATCAGTCCACTGTTGCTTTGGCATAGTTCTGGTCAGGATGAATGACAGGAGTGGTACATCCCCCCTAGGGCAGGTGCCGTGTGTACAATATAAGGGACAATCTTTTCTTTTACCTTGTTTGCTTGCTTTTGCTGCCTTCTGCCACTATAAGCTGTTTCTCCTGAGATGGCCCTCTGTCAAGCCACCCTGCCTTCGACTCAACTGATTATGGATTGAAACCTCTACAAACTATGAGCTAACTAAATAAACCTTTTCTCCCTTTAACTTTGGGTGTCAGGTATTTTGTCTCAGTAATGAGAGGAAAATAACTAACACACGCACTAAATATTGTAGCACCTATCTCTGTAAAGCAAAAACTCCTCAAATGAAAATATCAAATAAACAAAGCACAATCACAGTAGAGAATATTAACACCCTACTTTTGCAAAGAGATAGGTCGACTAAATAAAAAAATCAGTAAAGGAATATCAAAGCTGAACCACACCCTTGAACATACGGATTTAGTAGATATTTTCATAATTTTCCACCCCTCCACAATAGATTATACATTCTTTTCAGCAGCACATGGCACTTTTTACAAAATAGATTACATACCAGTCCACAAAACCTGCTCAAATAAATACAAAAGAATTGAAATTACACCATGCATACTGTCAGACCACTATTCAAAGAAATTAGAATCAACTACAGAAGAAATTTCAGAAAATGCAAAACTTCCTAAAAAACAATAACAACAGACTCCTAAACAACAAATGAGTCACAGAAGAAATCAAGGAAGAAATTTGAAAATTTCTGGAAGTTAATGACAATGACTGTACAACTCACCAAGCATGGTAGTGCACACCTGTAATTCCAGCACTCAGTAGGCTAATGCAGGAGGATTGTTCTGAGTTCAAGGTCAGCCTGAACTACATGGAAAGCAAATGAATGAATAAAAAATGTATCAAAGATCTAAACATTAAAATAAAAACACTAAACCTACTAAAAGATTTAAAATAGGTTAAACACTTGTAGATGTAAGCATAGGAAAGGATTTTCTATTTAGAACCTCAGTTGCACAAGAAATAATAGCAAGAATCAATAAATGGGATTATATCAAACTGAAAAGCTTAAAAGAATTAATCCGTGTAGTGAAGAGATAATCTGAAGGATGGGAAATTTTTTTTACTAGCAACTCAGACGGAGGATTAATAGTTAGAATACACAAAGAACTCAACAAAATTAAGCACTTAAAATTAAAGACCCAGTCAAGAAATGGGCAAGAGAAATGTACAGATACTCCACAGAGAAAGAAATACGAATGGTCAACAAATACAGCAAAAAATGAGGAACATCTGTCATCACTAGACAAATGCAAATTAAAACACCTCTGTGGTTCTGTCTTACTCCAGAAACAATGGCAATATTAGAAATCAAACAATAACAAATACCAGTGTAGGTGTAGTAAAAAAGGAACCTTTCTTCATTGTTGGTGGGGATGTAAATTAGTAAAAGCATTATGGAAATCAGTATGGAGATTTATCAAAGAACTGAAATTAGAAATTCCATATGATCTTACTATCCCCCTGCCAGGTGTCTTCTAAGAACTTAAGGCATCCTATTACAGCCATAGTTGGATACCAATATTTATAGCAGCACAGTTCATAATAGCTACATCCTAGAAGCACCCTGTATACCCATCAACAGATGACTGGATAAAGAAAAGATGGTTATATATATATAATGGAATACTACTTGGCTACAGCAAATGACAAATTTCAAATATTTGTAGGGAAATGGATGTACCTAGAAAATACACTGTTGAGTGAAATAAGCCAGACACACAAGTGTAAATACCTCATGGCTGTGACGGCAAATCTTTTAGAACGTTCAGTGATAACAAGCAGCCTGCTGCAGGACACGGTCCATAGGGTCACCATCACTGCCGAATGATGTCTCTCTTTCAAGTGAGGCAAAGAACGGAGAGAAGGATAAAAGGTGGAAAGAAGGGGACAAGGGGCTGGGTGTCAGGCAACAGGGAAGAGGACACGGGAGCAAGGGCGAGGGGTGAGAAGGAGGAGAAGGGGTATAGGAATAAAGACGCCCCCATGTGCAGGAACCGGAGAACCCTGATTAGTGTAAACACTGCGCCATAGCGCGAGCTGAGACGAACAGTGTCAACAGAACGAGAACTGGGATGGGGAGCTGCAGGAGGGGGAGAGCGGGGCGGGGAGGAGAGGGGGGCTTTTAAAAGAAAGAAGCTGGCTGTAATACATGCGCGGCACTGTTCCTTAAGACGGCTGTGAACGCCATATACTGTAAACAGGTACTGCTAAAACAAAATTTAAAAAAACAAAATCTGCAAAAAACACTTCATTTCTATCTTCCTTTTATCATTTTCCTAGTATGTATTTAAGAAGATCTCCATTTCCCGGCATTTATAAAGTATCTAAAGTTCTTTATACAATTGTTTTCTCATTTTATACTGTCATGGCTAGAACAGATAATGCCAATGATCTGTCTAAATATTCTTAAATTAGTTAAGGTTGTTTGGCCTAATATATGAGAGATCCTAGAGAACCCCTCAGCAGTTGAAAAAAAGGTGCATCTGCAGCACTTCAGTAGAATGCTCCAAGGTAGAACTGTTTTTGAGGAAGCTCAGGAAAATTAACTATTTGCAACTTTCTATCAAGTTTAAGTTCTTATCAATACAGGAACATGGATAATTATACTTGACCTTTTTGCTCCGTCTTAATGTGTGGGTGATAGACCTCACCTGATATAGGACTCAGATCCTAAAATGACTACAAAACCTCACAAAGTATAAGATTTGCTCTTATTAGCTGTTGCTTTTATTGGCAGGAAACGATGATGAATTACAGCGGTTGCTTTTAATTGAGCAGTTTCTAAAGTTCTCAATAGTTTAATAAATTATAATAGAATATTAAATGGTAAATTTGTTCAAAGCATACATTTTACATAACTTTCATTAAATTTTTAAAACCTTTTCATCTTGATTCGTTAGTTCTCAGCATAATGATAAAAGAGCACTGAGCATGAAAGAAACGTGGAGGTCAGGAGTCACCTCAAGGCTCTTTCTTTGAGGACGTCAAGGAGAAGCAGAGGTGAGGAAAACAGGCAGGAGGAGAACGTTAGGTGGGGAGCTGATTAGCTTTTCATTCTCTTTAAGTTTTGTGTTTGAAATGCTCTCGCCGAGTCCAGAGGAAAATGTCCAAAGGGCTATGGCATCCGTGAGCTGCGCTCTGGAGAGAGATCTGTGCTGGGCAATGGAGAAACGACTTAAGAAAGTAAGCACGGAGCTGCCAAGCGTTTCTGAAGGGGCCCTTGAGGTTTCAAATTAAAATACGTCATGGCACAGATCTGTACAGTTTTTGTGCTGAGTGAGAGTGGCGGGGAGGGAAAGGAAGAAAGAGGGGAAATCTTGGCGGGCAAGGGATGAGGGGGCTTAAGAAATTATGAGTACTTGAAGGGTCATAAAGGTCAGAAATCTTTCCCTGTTGATCTGCTCAGTTTCAGGGCTGACTCTGTGTGTGTGTGTGTGTTATGCATTAGGATGGGAGAGAAACTGAAATAGGTTTTTTTATTTTAAAGGTAAAAGAACAAAAACATAACACATACATTTACAAAATAACCCAAAAACAGTACAAGCAATACAGAATTCCCCACAAGGTGATAGGAAATTAACAATGGTTGCTGTATAACATATTGATATTTTCAAATTGGTTACTCCGGTCAATAAATATGGAAATATAGACATGTAAGATTGATCAAACAATTAAACATTAGCTGTTTGTTCCTTTCAGTAAAGCAATAGAAGTCAGTAGTACAACTCTCTTAGCTCTCCTGTGTGTTCATATATACATAATTTCCCCCTTCTTTCATTTCTCTTTTCCCCATCCCAGTTCTTTACTTTGGAGCAGTTTCCTTTCATTTCCCATTATCTATTGTACCTTCTAATTTTTATTCATTCTTTCAGGTTCTTATACAAGTGAGACAGTACAGTGTTTACACATGTAGGTCGGGTTTGTTTCACTTATGAGTATGATCTCTAGTTGTGCCCATTTACCTATAGAAGCCTCAAGTTTATCTTTCTTTCAGCTGAGTAATATTCCATCTGTAATAGCTACATTGTGGAAGCACCTCAAATGCCATGCACTGAGGAACGGATTAGAAATTTGTGATTTGTATTAGTTGAGAGGCAAAAGAAATCAATCCAGGAAGCCTGGAGGAGGAACGTATTAGAGACAGCCAACCTGTTGGGCAGAAGAACTAGGAGACAGTTCGAGGAAGATGTGAGGGTGTGAGAGGACAAAGTGGACGACATTATGTGAGCTTTTAATACACATTAGCAGCAAGGTCCTTCACGAGTGCATCTTCATGAGTTCAGTGATGATTTCAGTTGTTTTTCCACTTACATTTCTTTTTTGACATGTGCTGCTGTTTTGCTTAATTTTATCCGAACATACCATTATGAGTCTAGGCAAAAGGCAGCTTATATTTGTACGGGTTACTTTTAACTTCCCTAGGACTCCAGTAACCTCTGTATTTTACTGAAGAGAGCAAATATATGGATTTATTCAGAGGACTTTCCCGCCCCAAGGACATGGTATTGCAAACAGTGTACAAGATGACGGAGGTACGCCTGAACTGAGGGTGCAGATGTTATAGAAATCAAGGCTGACAGAGGTTCGGTCTGTTGTTCAGGGCCACCTGACTGTAACAGCTAGCTGGTTAGTCTACATTCAAGTCTCATTCTTTTTTTAGTAAGTTTTTTAACTACCTAGAAAAATAGTGACAGTTTCTCAGACGCAAGAGTATGCTATTGATGATAATTTCTAGGCGTTTTATCAATCAGAATTCTTGGTTTTAAACAGTATAATCTAGTTCTGTCTAAAGCAGGAGAGGAATATTTTAGAGATAACATAGAGCTCCCAAAACGATAGGGACACTGGAGAACCGGGCTTCAGAAACAGGTAAAGATAAATAAAAATACAAGGCAGATCCCTGCCAAGATCATGTCACAGGAAGTCTGCTTTGGAAGCTACTACTTACATAGTTTCCACTGGACATTGTTTATCATGCTCCTGGACTTTAAACCTTGGACACTCGGTACCGTTTGATGACCTGATTTGACTACAGCATTCATAACTAACCTCTAATGATTTTCTATGGCTCTGCTGTACCCCTCCTGGAATTCCTGGTGCCGAGTAGGAGCATCAGTTCGAATGAATGTATGAAACAGGACTCAGCAGTACCAGAGAGCTAGAAGCGAGCCTGTCCCGGACTCTGGTTTGTCTGAGATTTTCCAAAATAAGAAATGTTCTTACAGAGCCAGGTGTGGTGGCTTTCACCCACCTTTAACCCCAGCATTTAGGGGGGTGCCTCAAGGAGGAGGCAAGAAGTTTCAAGAAGAAAGGGCAAGTTTTCTTGTTAGTATCCAAGTCAAGCAAAGACAATACAAGACAGGAAAATCATAGACCAGTCTAACATGGAAACTTGGACACAGAAATTCTAGTACACTACAGGTAAGTTGAGATGTGTGAGTTTATCTTGCTATCTCCTGGCCATGTAGGAATTCAAAAATGGTTCAGTATTTTTTCATTTGTTCTTTTTTTTAATCTATCAATGTAATCTACTACATTGAACAAATTAAAGGGGAAAAGTAAATACTCCAAGCCAATTAGGGAATTGTCTTAATATGATAAAAAAGTATCAATAAAAAATATTGTAAAGACCAACATAGTATTTGAAATTGTGCGTAAACAAAAGATCACCAGTCACAATTCCAACTTTTCAGCTTTATACTAAAAATTCTACCCAATGATGTAAGGAAAGGTGAAAGAAGAGAACTGTGTAGAATGCCTAGGAAGACAGAACTGTCATTATTTGCAGATACTACTGTTGTCATGAGATTTATAAGAGCTAAAAGCCAGTTTGCTGTATTAAAAATCAACTTGCAAAATCAGACATTTCCCATCTTCCAATAATCAATTTTAAAAAGAAAAAAGGATACTAGTAATGATAACAAAAATCTATAATAAAAATTACAGATTTCCAAGAATAAATGCATTTCTATGAACAATATATCTGACAAAAACCATAAAACTTTGCTAAGGGACATTTACAAACATTAACAAATAGGTATATGTTGGTAAAACTTAATGAAATAGCAATTTTCTTCATATTAGCCTATAAATATAATCTTAGCTTTTTAGGGTTATTTTTGTTTTATTTTATTGATAAACAATAAAGATGAACAGATTCTTATCAATGACTGTGGCAAACTGTGGAGACTGCTGGGTTAGAGCAAAGGATGAGAAAAGCTTCTTCGGGAATCATGCAGGATCTAATGTTTCTGGGAAAGCTGCTGAAGGACGATAAACATACAAGGAAGTACAAAGTTACTGCTGATTTGAGAAACGATGAATGGTCTGAAGAGAATTACAAGCTTTGACAACTCTCTGTTTAAAATTTTGTCATAAATAAACACTGATACTGAAATCATAACAGACAAAAAAAAAGAATAGGAAAGACAAAAGCAGACCCAGGTACAAATGAATTAACAATATGGTACAAGCAGCCTTTCAAATTAAAATAGATAAAAGTAGACTGTTCAATAGTCATAAAAATTAGAATCAAATTAGTATATTAATTTTGCAATGTAGTGTCAGCCAAAATAAAGATCCAATACATTTACACTCTTCTCTTTTTATGTTTTACTGTGAAATATTTCAAGTACACTGAAAAGTATAGAAAATTACTTCAGTAACTTTAATCAAGTCATATAATATTAATTCTGATTTCCTTTTTTTTTTTTTTTTTTTTTTGGTAGTGATTCTGGGTATTGAACTCGGGGCCGTATGCATGCCAGGCAAGCAGTCTACCACTGAACTTCATCCCCAGCCCTCTCTTTCATTTCTTAAAAAGAAATATTTCACCTAATAAAACTAACACTGACCTCTATCCCTCTATCCCTCTATCCCCTGCCCTCCCTCTCTAGAAGTAATTATTATTCCGAATTTAATTTGGTCCTATGAATCTATCATTAGTGAATATACATCCTGTTGATAAATGATACACAATGTCTCTTAACTCTTGAAAATCTTGTGTTTAAGTGTAACTTAATTTTAATTTCCTCCTTAATACCAGTGTTATTCAGAAAAATGTTTGAGTTCTAAGAGGATATGATTTCAGTTATTCCTTTGTTGTGCTTTTATAGTTTTATCTCTTAGTTCAAATAATGTAGTGTATAATTTCTACTTTGGGGAACTTATTGACATTTTCTTTGTGGACTGTTGTATAATCACTTTCATTGGCATATAAAAATAATATGTACCATCTTATGACAAAGCTCAGTGTTTCTGTCATAGATTTTTAACTGCTTGATTAGCGATTTATGGGAGTTCTGTTTTAGTTTTCACCCATGGCTTAAGATACAAATATTTCCTCTTGTGTTATTAAATAGTATTTGTGTGTATGTATGCATATAATATGTTAACAGTATGTATGTGTGTGAATATATATGTGTGCATGTATGTAAATATGTGGCAAGAACATTAGGTGTCTAAAGCTTCAACATCATTATGTATTTTTCTTGAAATCTTACTCATCATTTTACATATTGTCTTATTTAATAAATGTAGTCTTCATTTCTGGTATTTAATTTCTTTTGTTAGCATATTTCCATGGGATTATCCTTTTCTTTCCTTGATCTTCAACATTTCTTCATTGCATTAGAAGTAGTTTTTTGAGGTAACATGTTGGACTGTTTTTAAGCCAGTCTTTGCCCTTTACTGAGGCAATGAAACTCATTAGTATGTATTATGACTACTGATACATTTACACCGTTTCCTGCCCCTTGATTATTGAATTTTCTGCTTGTTGCTTTCTTGCATATTTGTTCATCTCATTACTATGTTTTGATGAACTGCTCTGTATCTTGGTTCCTCTTCTGATGACTTGGAAATTTTGTTTCCCACTGGGATTCCTACAACCCCACCCCAGGCACACAGAAGCTCCTATTTCCTAATAACTGGAGGTAATCAATACTTATATCCTCGAATTTAGTAAATCAAAAACTTTAAGGTGTTCAGATTTTTCTCTCACATTTCTCTACACCTTCTACCACTACAGATCGTTGCTAAATTCTGTTTCACTAATGCCCACCCACACTTAGATTAGCTATAAATCTTACAGGTAATTTTGCTCAATGTTCTTTCTTGTATTATCCACCATTCCTTTTTTGTACTACTCCCCTTTGCTAGGCCGCCTTTTAATCTGCCACCGAAATGTATGTGTGTGATCAACTCCCTGCATGGCGTCTGGTATTTCTTAGGTCCCCTGGTCTTCTTTCTTGACTTCTTTTCTTGATGTAGATCATTAAGCTGAAATAATCTTACATTAGGAAAGAGTTAAATAAGAAGTAAACTCATAAGTCCCTGTATGTCAGAAAAGTCTTTGTTTTGCTTTCATGTGTTTGAGAATGGGTTTTGTTAGATATCTGAGTCCGAAGTCATTTTCCTTACAGTTTTTAAGACACCGCTCTTTTCATAGTGTTGCGTGGCCTCTCTTCTTTCCTAACGTCTGTAAGAACTCCTCGTCCAGTGCTCCAGTAGGATTTCGTGGAGCTCTGTCTGGTTGTGGGTTTGCATGCTCGTTTTTGTTTTCTGCCCTCTCTTGTGCCTGGCACGCAGGACAATCAATCATACAGTTTTTATCTCCAAACATTTCCTTCTGTGATTTCTTGTTTTTGCCTCTATACATCTTGTGTCTTATTAGTAGTATCTTAATCCAAGATTTTTATCAAATTTATTTTCCAAATAACTTATTGAATTGGGTAATCAATTGGGTAATCAATTGGGTATTTAATTTCTAGGAGCTCTTTCTTGCTTCTTGTTTATTTCTTTAAGATTCCCTATTACATGTGCAACGCGTTAGATGTTTTTCAAAGTTAGTTTTTGGTCTGTAAATGTTCTTTCTTTTCGCAATATTAGATTTTGTTCCCATTTGTTCGTTCTTTTTCTCTTTATTGTGGTAGACACAACTCAATTATATGAGGAGCATTGGCTCATTTTTACTTTTAGGTAGAATATTACAAAAGCTTTGGGTCCTGTGCATATGACCAGGCTAGTATATTTTCTGACTTGCCCTAAACGAAGTACACATGAAGACAGACATCATGTTTTGCATCTTTTAAATACTATACCAAAATGCATACAGTTCTGATAAGAAACATTGCCTGTCAGCCTGTCATTCTAGCCACCCTAGTTTGTGCCAGTCTGTTCGATTTCTTTGGTGAAGAAATAGTCTTTTGCTTGAGGAAGAGATGGAAGGTCCCTGTGTGCTGAACGTTCTGGGCTGATAAATTGTTCAGAAATCCACAACTCTATTGTCTAATTTTCAGTTACTTCCTGTTTTCAGTCCCATAGATCTCTACTAAAATTCATGTGTTCCTGTCTTTCTGATCTCTGTGCCTTTCTAAGGTCCCTTCCTCATACTGCCCCCTACTCACCTGCTTTGTTAGTCACTGCTGCTTCTAACGTCCTTCTTCCTGAGGTTGTTATACTCCATTTCGCACTGGTGACTGGCCCCATGCCGCTTTATCTTATTGTTTGTTTTTCCTTTAAAATGTTATCTCTAAAAAATAAAAAAAAAATAAAAAAAATAAAAAATAAAAATAAAATAAAATGTTATCTCTTTATGGCTGTGTTAGTGACATCTCAAAGAGAGGAGATAGAATGACCTGAACCTATCGTCTTATAACAGACATCTTCAGAGTTTTGCCTGTCGTTACTGTTATTTTATAAAGTATAGAATCTGTAATTCATGTCTTGATTTCCTCTTTGGAGAATGAGTTTTAGTCTCTAAGTAGTTTTATTTATTCTCCTTGTCTTTAGTTAGCAGTCTGTAGTTTTATTGCCCTGTGATTTGTAGCTAGTCTATAAATTTTTAATTTTCAAAGGTCAGTGAGGTTTTCTTTGTAGTATAGAATATAATCAATTTTAGTAAACATTCCATAGATTTTTGAAGATAATTATAGTCTCTGTTTTATGCAAAGTTACATATATTTATTATATTGGTTGATTAATTTAGAGTGCTTCATTTATAAATAACAATTTAAGAGAAAATATTTCCCTCCAAAATATTTTCATCTTTTCATGCTGTCCTTGAATTTCGAATAGCTTTTGTTTCATATTTTGCTGCCCTGTTGCTTGAAGTATAAAATTTTTATAAAATACATATATTCACTATGAAGCTACAGTTTTTTATCACTGTAAAACCCATTTTTCTGTATAATGCATTGCTCACATTTCAACAAGTGCACTATCAATATTGCCAGTCTTACTATATTTTATTATAATGTTAATTGACAATTTTTTACATATTTATGGTAAACAACGCTTTGAAATATTTATACATTGTGAATGGCTAAATCAACCTAAATAACATCTATATTACTTTACAAATCATGTTCTGTTTTAAAAATACTTAAAGTCCACTTTTTTTGGACTTTTTGATACAGCCTGTGCAGTTCAGACTGGCCTTGAACTCACTTTGTAGCCTAGGGCGGCCTTGAACTCTCAGTGATCCTCCTGCCTCAGTCTCCCAAGTGCTGGGATTACAAGTGTGCGCCACACACCTCGCTTGAAGTCTACTTTTAATAATTCTGAAGTATCACTTTCTTTTCCTATGTTCCACTATACCTATTAAATTTTGCTTGGTTTAAAATCCTAAGAGATTCTTAATTTTAAATGATACTTTACTGGTTTTATTCAAGGTTCTCCAAAAGACCAAACTAATAAGATACAATGAGAGATTTCCAGAAGTCCTATCTGTATAGGTTTCACATAAGAATTATATGAAGTGTAAAACATCAGCAGAGTACATGATTCATCTAAGCTTTTAGTGACTGTTAGCCTTTATTTGAAGAATAGGGTTGTAAGGTAAATATGATATGTTTAAATTATAAATTCAAGTATATTTTAAGTGAGTACCCTACTACATGTGATATATTAGCTTTTACTTTCAAATGAAATATTGGGGTTGTTAACCACACAAATGTTCTTTCTCTCTCTCACACACACACACACACACACACACAGTACTTTCTATACTTTACGTGTGGTATCTTCAAAGGTAACTTTGACTGCTGAGTATTTTTTCATTTAGACTGACTTTTAAGATTTAACTGTCTCCTCAGATAAAAGGGCCTTTAGTTACTTCTGTTTTAGTCACATGTATATTTATGTCAGGCATTGGTAATTATATAAAGCTGCCCAGTAATTTTAAAAAACTCACTTGAGCCAGGTCAGAACATCTAGGTTCTGGTCTGGCTTCTGCCGATCTCTGAAGGCGGGGTCTCATCCGGTTACCTCACCTCTCTGCGCGTCAGTTTCTTCCTGGATAAAGCAAAGCTAATATTCACGTACTGGAGCGCTTACGGAGGTTAAATGAAACAGAGTCTGAGAATGCAGCTATAAACTCTGACTCGCTAGATGTGTAAGTGCGACTGCCCGTCTTTCTCACAGAAGCTTCCCAGCTCTTGTGGGAAGCAGGTAACCGTGCACCTGGGAAATCACTGGATCCACACTTTTCCTAGGAAAGAAAAGGTCTCAGGGAACATTCCATGAAAAATGAGTCTTTGGAAACGAGGGTGGAGTCGATGCACGTTAGCTGGGATTTGTATTTAACAGTTCGGCTGCTGAGACTAAGAGTGCAGTGCTGTATTATCCTTCCCTCTGTCAGCCACAGTGACAATATTTAGTTTTTAGCAATTTGAAGCAGAAAAAAGAAACCTAATTTTAGTTCTGAAGTTCAATAGGCATTTCCTTTACTATTCCATAAAATTATTGCATACATCTAGCAGATTAGCCAAGCGAATCTAAGAACTAAGCTGTTTATCCTTAGCTGTGGGCCCTATTTTAAGTTACAAGAATGTGTTAACCTGAAAATGGCCGTAACTCTGATACACATGTTGGGCTCACTTGCTTTTTTTAACTATATAATAAAACTGACTTCTTTCTGAGAATACATCGTGCCATAGGTTATAGTGTGTAGATTTGTAAGTGTGTAGATAAATTGTAAGTGTGTAGATTTGTCTTCTGTAAGACTGTTTTCCTCCTTCTTCGTATCCTAAGTGGAACATGCTTTTTTATTCTAGAACAAGACAATGGTTACAGTAAAATTGCTGCTGTTGGTAACTAAGTAAAACTTCAGCATAAACCTAGAACCCTACTCTGCTGTACTGTAACTCCTTTCTTTCTGCCATTTTCACATTTAGTTAAGAAATCAAACAAGTATGAAAGGATAAATACCAAGAATCCTGCCCCCGACTCCCATCTACCCACCGCCACCACCAGGGCTACTACCGGTTACTTTGTACCCTTTAGACACAAACCGAGCAACAGAGAGACGAAGTGTGCTTCTGCCTTCCTACTGAAGTCATGGCATATGATACACCGAAGGTTCGCACTTGGCTCTCTTTAACCAATTTATTTTGGACTTTTGAGTAGATTTTTGTTGGTGATGTGGTTTTAAATATCATTCTATATACAGCATCTTCATTCCTCCTCAGAGCTGCCTCATATTCCATGGAAGCGTGTGCCATAGCTCATTTACGCAGCCTTTCGTGAAAGAACATTTAAGGGGTTTTCAGTCTTTTGTTGATACAGACGCTGGTGCAACTTTAAATATTCTTGTTTTGTACATGTGCAGGATTAATGTCCAAAGACAGATTAATGAGTAATTGCATTTTTAAAACGTCTTGATTGTCACAACAGAGCAAGACACCAGGGACGGACTCTGAGGGGCGCTGTGCAGTCAGACCTGGATCTGATCCTTACTCCGGGTGTGGCTTTGGGCAAGTCATTTCCCCTCTCACAGAGCCCCAGGGGGCTAGACTAGACCTACCTCAGCGGGTGGTTACAGAATCGGAAGATAATGGACGGAAGTTGTGTACACTGTCTGCCTTTAAATCACTGAAATTACTAACCTGAAAATGGCTCTAACTCTGATACACGTTAGGCTCACTTGCTTTCTTGTTTTTAACACAAAATAAAACTGATGTTTTCTTTCTTTAGATGCATCATTCTGTACGTTATAAGGTGTGCATAGATTTGTATAACTACCTCCAAAATCCAGATATAAAATAGTAAGTTAATTTTGATAGATACTGTTAGCCTCCTCAACACTGTATACCCACACTGCAGTCCTCCCAACAAAATGTGGGTGAATTGTTCTTCACAGCCTTGGCAGGAGATTAGAGTTGTCTGTTTATTTGTTTGCTGTGTTCTGTTGTTATAGCATCTGAGTGCAGAAACCTAAGCAGGGAGCGAAGGCTACAGCAGCTGCCTAGCCCTTCTTCCTTTGATTAAAGTTGTTTAAGCCTAAAATCTGAAGCTTAAGGAGAAAAATAAATACTAACCAGAGGCTTCGTATTTTAATCACATTTCAGAGCAGCTATTCCCATCTGCTCCCACAGTTAAATAGCTTACTGCCCTGCACGCTGTCCTTTTGACCAAGAGATGACTGAAGGCAAGCAGTGCGGTCTCCGTTGCCGTGGTGTATCTCTGAGTTGGTAACAGCCATTACCAAGTGGTCACAAGCTCCAGCACATGCCCAGCTTGTCTCTATTTTGCTTTCTGCTAATGTCAAAATATTTGGAGACAAAATCTGATTTAGAAAGTCTTATGATTTCCATGTATAAACTTACCACAATAAAGGATGGTGTCAATGGGCTGGACATGAGAGAAACTGGACTCAACAGTTTGAAAGTATTTTTGTCTTTACTATAAATGTAAACTGACTATACACAAATAACCAAGCCAGCAGATTTGCGAAGCACTAGCCTATGGGCCCAGTTCAGCAAAAGACTGTTACGGTTTTGTCATACAATCTTCCAAAATTGGGAAATACTATGTTAAAAGTTTGTATCTCTAGCTGTTCTCGCATGAGCGTGCTCACAGCTGCCCGTGTCTTCACATCCCAAGTGTCGTGTGGGGCCGGCGCTCTCATTCATTACTCTTGGGATAGAGCTCAGGCCAGCCTTGAACTTAGTATATAGTAGGCCAGTCTGGCTTGGAACTTGTAGTGATCCTCCCGCTTGCTAGGATTGTGGCCTCACCACGCCTAGCTCAGACTTTGCTACATTTTTTCCTGCTCTTATGTCATAATTTAAAGTTTTAATAAATTTTAACATCAGCAAACATTGGTATTTGTTACCAGTATTTTCATGTATGCACCTTATATTAAATGACAATATTTTGTTTTAAAATTTTTATGGTTATGATTGAAGTATTTGTTCATAGAAGCATGTAATATGGTACTTGATTTAGTAATGACAACCTGACATAAAACTTTTTCCTTTTTTATAATCGAACATATTCTCTTACCATCTTGACAAATGATTGATTTTTTTATCACTTTCTGAATAATTGTTCCTTTTTTCCACTCAACGTATTGATCATTTCTTATACTTGTCATTTCAGTTTTAATATATATGTCTAAAAGTTTTAGTCAGTGAGAAATGTTGTGGTAAGCTTAGCCAGCCTTGTGAACATGTTTCATCTCTATGTCCACCCCGGAGCTGTCAGACTCACTTACTACATAACTTCTCATTGATTTTAATCTTCCAGACTTTGCAGATTCTGTTCATTTAGATGAGCTCAGTCACCTGCTCATCCTTCCCCCACATTCTCTGCACTGTAATTTGTCATGACATAAACAAGGAAAGAAGATGATGGACATTTCTGTCTTTGTTGACACTCTCAGAACTATAGCTGCTTTGCTTATGAGAACATTTAATTAAGGTTTGCATTTGTGTTAAAAAAAAATCACTAAATCTGGTTGTGCTGCTTCTTAAGAATCAAAATTTGTTCATGACTTGCTTTTTATTTTATTTGTTCTTATCCAAGAATACTTGCTAGGAGAGTAAGAAATCCACTAAGTGAAATAGGAACCAAGCTTTATGATAAATAGTGGGGCCGTGGAGCTGGGGAGGGAAGGTTTAGTGGAACTTCATGTGCAAAATTTTAAGCCATTTGCTATTTAAATGTAGGTTATAATCTTAACAGTAGGAATAATGAATTTAAATAATGAATAACATTTTTATTTTCTCCTTTGTAATTTCTAACAAAGTTAATAATAACTCTATCTAACATCTTTCCCATCATGTTTAAGTTATAGCATGACTTTTAAGAGGTTTTTTCTTGACAAGAGTAGTCAGAGGGTTTGTCAGTTTTTCTGAGGATCTCTCCAGACCCTTTGATATTCACATTATCCTCCACTGAACACCTGTTAAATTAGAATCTTTTCTGTTTTTTTCTAGTTTACCTTTTAACTGGTCTTACTGAATTTATGTGTGATGTAAGTGATATTCAAACACCACTTTCCACCTTAATCTTTCCTGATGCTCGCTTTGAGTTAACTCATATTATTTATAGCCACAATTGCATCCCCCCAGCACAGAAACATTTAGACTGTCCAGTGCTTAGGAGAAAACTTAACAGCAAAACCTTGATCCTGAGGATAAGAATAGGCTCGTTAGTGCTTAGTAGGGAAGGCTATTAGTGACTAATAAATACATTATTAGGTCTTTTATGGTGTGAGACCTCTGACAGCATGAACACTGAATATTCAGGTAATGAAAACTTGCCCTATCTTATCTTTAGTGTTCTGAGTGCGGAAATTGTAACTTTTTGGGTGTTACCTTTTCACGTATATTATAAAGACTTTCTCATTTTACTTATATTCAGCAACCATGACACTTTTTAAATTACTACAAAATGTGTGTATATGTATGTGTATATAGACTTCATACCTAAAAGAAAAAGTGATTTCTTCAAAACAGTAAGATGGAAATTGATTCATAGCATTAACCAAAATGAGCCTCCAGTGTTGATAATGATGTCTATTTAGGGTGCATAATATTATGCCACCCAAGGAAGGTATTTTTTGTGATAGAACAACCTAGTAGTAGCTGTATCACCACAGTGTCATAATAGATATCAAGCATAGGCACATGCCGAAGAAAAGGAAGCCCTGGGATAGGCCTGGTGACCATACAAGAATGAATTGAGTGCAATCTACTATAGGAGAATTCATTAGGAGGGAGTGTTGAAGTGCAAACAATAAAAAGAAAGATCAATAATTAGAAATGGGGATACTATATAATGACCTCTAGCAGTCCAATGATAATAAACACTTAAGCAACAAAATTTTCATAATTTTGATGTTATTCCAAGACCTTTCTAGGGTTCCTGTACATTTAGCAGGTTCTATAACTAGGAAACAAATTTCATCCTAGTCGGCCTGAAGTGATCTTGCTCTGAACTTCTGATGCTTTGTTTTCTCTATTAAGTCTTCGACAAATTATTTTGTACTAACTATGAATAACTCTTTGCTACTTTCTGAAACTGTTTTATTTAAATCTTATAGTTGTCTGGACGTGGTGGTGCATGTCTGTAATCCCAGCAATCAGGAGACAGAGGCAGGGGAATCACAAAAAGTTCAAGGCCAGCCTGGACCACACAGTGAGCTCAAGGCCAGCCTGAACTGCATAGCAAAACCCTGTATCAAAAAACAAAAGGGCTTGGGATATAGCTCAGTGGCATAACTGCCTGCCTGGCAAGCACAAGGTCCTGAGTTTGGTCCCTGGTACCGCAAAAAAAAAGAAAATCTCATATTGCTGTAAATAACATTTGTCATTTCTTTCCAGTCAAAATGTAAACTCATTATAATCTGTCATACATTCTGGAATTTGCTACAGTGCCTTGCTAAGAGGAGGTATGTCCAAAATGTTTTTTTTTATTTGATTCAAACATACAAACACAGGCTTTTTGAAAATAAGAAAAATTAATTTACCTACTATTTAATATAGCATAGGACAGTTTATGGAAAAATTCTGAAAAAAAAGATGTGCAAAATATATCAGGTTTAACAGTTGTTTGATTTGGGGTGGCCAACGTGTGTGTTGGTCACCTTCCCATCACTGGGACAAAATACCCAGCACCCACAAAGAAAGAGAAGAGATTTGTTCTGGCTCGTGGTCTATAGAGGATTCAGTGTACAGTCATCTGGCTCCCGAGAGAGGGCCTTGCAGAAGTGCCTGGACAGAGGACCACTGCTCCCCCCCCCCCCCCCCCCCCCCCCCCCCCCCCCCCCGCAGCCAGCGACAGAGGGGAAAAGCTAGGCGCGGCCTTACGGGGAGGCACGCCTTTCCACCTCTCTCTCACGCTGACTGGCATAAAACTTCATTTTCTGAAACCCAAATTGTATCAGAATCCTAGTGTAGACATTGTTGAACTAGGATTTGGCTTACTCCATACATGCTAGATAGGAGGACCATAACTTTTTATTAAATGTATATGCCTACTTTGTTGATATATAAACTTTTTCACCCTTTTTAAGTCTATAGCCACAGGGTGCAGCAGTGTACTCCTGTCATCTCAAGTACTTGGTAGACTGAGTTAGACAGGTTGAAAGTCACAGGCCAAATTGAGGAACTTAGTGAGACCTTGACTGAAAGTAAAATTTAAAAACCAGCTAGGGATGTACTTCATGGCTAAAGTGCTTGCCTAGTATGTGTGAGACCCTGCATTCAGTCCTTTGAACTGCAGTGCAAACAGTGGTTTTTATTATATCTACCTGGTTGGACAATCACTGCCATATGCATTTTAAAATATTCTCACCACTTGCAAAAAATTCTGGACCCAGTAACAATAATAGTTCATTTCCTTATAAATTGTGCCCCACTCTCTGGCCCCATCTGTACAAGCACTAAGTTTTTATTTCTGTAGAGTTACCAATTATGGATATTTCTTATGAATGAAATCATGTAATGTGGTCTTTTGTGAGTTGTTTCACTTAGCACTATATGTAAATATCAATATTTTAGCATTCATTTTTGTGACCAAATAATTGCTATTTATGCTATAATTGCTATTTATGCCACATTTGATTTATCTACTATTCAACTAATGAACATTTAAATTGCTCCTACATTTTAATTCCTTTGAATAATTACTATATTTGTGTACAAGTTTTTGTGTGAACACATGTTTCATTACATTGGTATGCAACTAGCTACATAGTTTGGTATGTAACGGCATCGAATTACCAAGTGTTTTGGCTGGATGTTAAACGTGCAGCTAAAGGTTTGCACGCTACCTTGTGGCGCACTTGGGCGGAGGTGGCCTCCGTAGATTAGGCCTATTGGAAGGAAGTTAGGTCATTTGGGTCTTTGGCTTGAAGAAGTACTGAGATCTCCACTTCCTTTTATTCTGTTCTACTTCCTGGTTCCCATGAAGTAAACAGACCATGTCCACCTTTTGCATCCACCCAGAGGCACTGTGCCACCACAGGCTCAAATTGATAGGGCCAAGCAGCTAGGAGCTACAGCCTCTGAAACCTTGAGACAAATCTTACCTCCTTTAAGTTGATTATCTCAGGTGTTCTGTCACAGTGATGCAAAGCTGACTGACACACTCGACTCGTACAGTAACTGTTTAACATTTGAAGAACTCTCAGACTATTTTCCAAAGGGGCTGTACAGTTTTACAGTCCTCCCAGGAATGTGTGAGGGTTTCAGTCTCTACGTCTTTGTCAATATTTTTTTATCTGTCTTATTTTAACAATCCTAGCAAATATAGACTAGAACCTTGTGGTGTTCACACGTTTTCCCCTAACATCAAATGATGCTGAGAATCTTTTTCCATGTTTATGAATCATTTGTTATATCCTCTGAGAAATGGCTGTTTAGATGCTTTGTCCATTTTTCATTGAATTGTCTTCTTACTAAGTTTCATGAACTCTTTATATTGTAAGTATAAGTTCATTTCATGAATTTGATTTGCAAATACTTTTTTCTGTTCTGTGGAGTTCATGTTCATAATGTTATTCTTAGAAGCACAAAAGTTTTTAATTTTGGTGATGTATGTTTATATGCTGTTTTCTCTGGTGACTTTGGTATTATGTCTCATTATCAGGGACCTGGCCAAGGTCCCCAATTGTCTGTGTGAGGGGTACAGTGAGGGGATACAGTAAGAGACAGACAAATTTAGTAATGCGTGACAGTGGCCGTGGGAGGTCAGTGCCTCAAAACGGGGAAAGACGAAGACTCCAGTTTGCCACTGTTCTGTGAGCCAGTGCATGGGGAGGGTGGCGAGTGACCCAGGAACAGCAGTGCTGATTGCTGTGGGTAGTCTGACGAACGAAGCACTCTTGGGAGGATGAGACAAAGGGCACTAAGGAAACTGTAATTTCCCCAGGTGGAACTTTTTACTACTGCTGCTGCATTGCTTCAAAGATCCTGATTGTCCTCAGCACATCTTATTTGGCCCTGTGAGCACCACACCCTCACTAGCTATAGGGTTGCAGCTGTGACCAGAAGCGGGAATGTCCTCATTCCAGTCTGGCTCAGAGGGCAGGACGACAGATGGCCTCAGACCTGCCCTAGACTCAATTTATAGTTTGTGGGCCCCAACAATTAATAAGACTGTGTATCTCAAGATCAGGAAGATTTACTGCTATATTCTCTTCTGAGATTTTTGTACTTTAAATTGTACGTTTAGTTGTATCATGTTTTGAGAGTATGGTGGGAGAAACAGATCCAACTTGTACTTCACACGGGTATGCAGTTGTCATAGCACTTAAAGAGACTGTTGTTTCCCATTGAATTGTCTTGGCACCTTTCCTAAAAATCAGTTGACCATGACTGCGAATGCATGTGGGTTTTTGAAACATTACATTGATCTATGTTAATCTTTCTTGCCTTGATTATTATACCTTCTATAGGTTTGAAGTAAAAAGGTGTAATTTTTCCAGTATTGTTCTTGTTTTTAAAGCTTTTTTTTTTCCTTGCTCTTCTGAGTCAGTTCCTTTAATTTCCATCTGACTTTTGTGATCAGTTACTGAATTTCTCCAAAAAAGCTTACAAGGATTTTGGCAGAGATTACAGTAACTCGATAGATCGCTTAGGGCCTATTGCCATCTTAACAATGTTAGGGCCCAGAACCATGACCATAAAATGTCTTTAAATTTGTTTTAAGTCTTTAATTTCTTTTAATATTGTTTCATAATTCTGAAAGTATGACCACTGTGTTTAATTTATTACTGAACATTTTATTCTTTTAATACTGTTTTAAATGGGATTGTTGCTGGGCATAGTGGCCAATGCCTGTGATCCCAGCACTTGGGAGGCTGAGGCAGGCAGATCATTGCAAGTTCAAGGCCAGCCTGGGCTACAAAGTAAGCTCTAGGCCAGCCTGAACTGCATAGTGAGACCCTGTCTCAAAAAGACAAACAGCAACAACAACAACAACAACAAATATATATATATATGGGATTTTTATTTCCTTTCTGAGGATTCATTGTAAGTTTAGAGAAAATGCCTAAATTTTATATCTTGATCCTGTATCTTATATCCTGCAATCCTACTGACAGTTTCTTATATGGTTCCTTTGGCTTTTCTATATACAAAGTTCATGTCATCTGAGACAGAATAGTTTTACTTGGTCCCTCCCAATCTGGATGCCTTTATTTCATATTCTTCACTAATTTCTCTGGCTAGACTCTCCAGTACGGTGCCAAATAGAAGTGGCACAAATGGACACCCTTGTCTTGCTCCTGGTCTCGGGGCCAAGCACGTATTTGTTCACCATAAAGTACAATGTGAGCTATGGATTTTTCGTGGCTGCCCTTAAAGATTTTGAAAGCACCCTCTATTTCTGTTTTATTACTTTTACCGTGAAGTGTTGGATTTCATCAAATGCTTATTTTGTGGTGCTATATATATTTGATATGGTCAAATACATTCCTATATGTTGTGGGTCCAACAGTCCTAGTTTGTTTTCTATAGTTCCTTTTAAAATCAGTTAAGAGAAGAAAGGAGAAGTGTGCGCTCATACTGTCTGCTATAGTTACCTGTACTGGTGTTTGTCATTTTCTGTTTCAAGTCAAATTACCAGCTGAAATCCTGAAGAAGTTTCTTTAGAATCTCTTGTAATGTGGATTGTTGACAATGAACTCATAGTATTTCCTATCTGAAAAGGGTGTGTGTCTTGAGACAGGGTCTCACTATGTAGTTTAGGCTGGCCTTGAACTCATTATGTGCCCATGCTGGCCTTAAACTTGCAGGGGTCCTCCAGCCTCACCTTCCCAAGTGCTAGAATTACAGGCTTGTACCACCAGACCCAGGTGGGAATATATTTATTTCTCCTGAATTTTTGTAAGATAATTTTGCTGAACATAAGAGTGTGGACTGACAGTTTTGTGTGTGTGAGTGAGTGAGTGTGTGTGTGTGTGTGTGTGTGTGTGTGTTTGGTGTTGTCTTTTTTTTTCCTGTCTGTATTTTATATCATTCCACTATCTTCTAGTCTTCATAGTTTCTGATGAAACGTCAGCTGCTAGTGTAATTGGTGTTGTTTCGTGTGTGATGAATCCTTATTCTCTAACCACACTGAAGCCTTCCTGTCTGGAATGTTTTTATTGGATATGTGTGTATAGATTGTCTTGTGTTTAACCCATTTGGAGTTTGTTGAGCTTCTTGGCTATGTCAGTTAGAGCTTTCAGCTGTTACTCATTTACACGTTACTTCTCCTTCCTCTCGTCTTCTTCTGGCGCTTGCATGGTAACGGTGTGTCCGGTCACACCCTGCACCCCTCCGAAGTTTCATTCAGTTTCATTCCTCCCCCTCTGTTGCTCCAAAGCATAATCTCTACTGTTCTGCCTTCAAGGTCACTGATTTTTCTGCCAGCACAAATCTGTAAGTCTCTCTAGTGACTCTTTACTTTGTTATATTTTCAATCCAAACTTTTTATTTGCTTCTTACATTACTTTATCAATATTGCATATCTTTTGAAACATGTTAGTTGCATTTTCCTTTAGTTCTTTAAGCATATTTACAATGGATTCTTTAAAATCTTTGTTAAGCCTGGCATGTGGGCCTTCTCCGTTTCTGCTCATTGCTTTTTTCCCTTCTGGGTATGCATAGCACTGTCCTGTTTCTTTCAATACCTTTAATATTTTGTTAAAAACTAGGCCTTGTAGATGGCATTTTGTAAGAACTCTGGATACTGGTCTTTCCCATGGGATTTGTTTAGTATCTTGACCTGAATCCCGTTTGACTAGTAGATGACACTTCTGATGTTACTTCTCTCCTCAGTGAACACAGCCTTACCTGTGCATTTAGTCACCCTGGGATAACAGGAATTAGAGTGCTCTGTCGTACCTAATTCTTCCATTGGTCCTAACGTCTGTTAAGTTCCACTGATGACAGGTAGAACTCTATTGTTTTCAGGAATGCTCCCGATACTGCT
Source organism: Dinomys branickii (assembly GCA_004027595.1). Classification (NCBI taxonomy): domain Eukaryota; kingdom Metazoa; phylum Chordata; class Mammalia; order Rodentia; family Dinomyidae; genus Dinomys; species Dinomys branickii. Next base: position 72,414 of record PVLD010006364.1, read on the forward strand.
TCCAGTTAAATTCTAGCCCCACTGCAGGATTAGTTTTTCAGTGCATACTTTCAGCTGTGCTCTCTTAGCTTCTTTCTGTAGTTATTGCTCGTAAATACCAAGCACTCATGTAAGTGCACCTCATCACTCACCTCCTTTCTCTCCCGAGGATGCTGGCCTCCTCCTACGTGCTCACCAGCGAGTTCTTCAGTTTCAAGTGCACCTTGGGGCTGCGCCTTCTCATTCTCTCCTAAATAAAGTCAGGTTTTTAGGGAGAACTTTGAAGCTTTATCTTCTCCAATCTTGATTTGCCTTTTCAAGCAGGAACCTCTGCCTCAAGTGTGAGCTTAGGCAAGAATGACTTTGCCCCAGGGTTTTCTCAGCTACCTCACCTGGAAGCAACCTGCTACTCAGATTAGGATTCATTGTAGGAAAGGAATCCCTCGCTTCTCAGAGATACTTGTTTAGAATTTAACCTCCGCAACACAAAGCTGAGATCATGAGAAATATTAATGAGATCTCTCTTCCCTGAGAGACCTCTTAGCCCGTGGCTGGGAGGGTGGAACAGAAGGACCCTGTATGAAGTGGAAAGTCTTCTTATTGCGCTGGCAAGTGGGGTTTGAAGGAGCGGTAGGTTATACGTAACTCAAGCGCCAGAAGCACTCATTGTTCTTTTCAAGAGCTAGTGAATATCTTGCAGAAATGTCTCTCCACTTGTTCTGTGACTAAAATAAATGGTAGAATTTTAAGTGATTTTGTTTTTAGACTTTTTGCCAGTTGTGATTATTTTCCTGGGGAGCTTCTCACTCCCACCCTATCTACCCCAGAAGTAATCTGAGCTATTAACTTTTGGACAACATCCCATGCACTTCTCTGATCTTCTCAGAAGGACTTTTATTACCCTGTGATTTATAACTTACTAATGTATTAGTTACCGCTCTGGAAATCAGTCACGCCATTAACCACTTCTTATAATACATGTCAGTGAATTCCAGCATTCTCAAATATCAATAATATATGTATAGACTTAGGCCCAATATGTATACATAGATACAACCTGAGTTTACCTGTTTATGTGTCTGATATTTTGGAGGTCATACTCAAGGAAAGGGAATAAGCAATTCTGGGTCACAACCATTCTCAGTGGTTGTCGTGCTACTGTCTCCAAAGCAAATGTGTTGGTAAAAGGATGGAGAAAATGTGCTCTGTCCCTGAGAGGTGACCCCTGAGCTGGTGCCGGGTGAGCCAGGCCAGGGCAGACCGTGTTTCCCTTTCCATCAGCCATTTCCTTCCCAGACCTTTCCTGGCAAAGGTGAGCCTTGCCTTGCCCTCGTTTTAAGGAACTTTACGTGTTAACCATAAGTTCTGTCGCAACCATCGCTTCTACCCTTCCAATCTCCACTGACTGTTCATTCTGATTTACCCAAGATAAACAGAGGTACAGACATTCTGGAACTACTGCTTAATAAAGCCTTTAGGCATCTTTATACAAAGTATATAAAATACTCAGTTTTGTTCCATTACCTTGGTGATCCTTTTTCCGTTTGGTTTAATAATGGATCTCCAGGCTTTCCCTATTGCACTCACTGAAGAGTTATATTGTATTTTGCTCACAGGCAGGCTTCTGTGCTATGTCATTCCCATTTCCAAAAGTGCCCAGCAGCCTGTGGGATAATCTCCAAACCCTTTAAAAAGTCATTTACAACCTCTCATATATGCACATTTTTCTCTCCTGCCTCATCTTTTCCCTATGGCCCACCTGAACAATGATTTACTGCGTTCTCCAGGCAGAGCATTCATGCCACATGTCCATGCTTTTCTTTCACAAATTCTTAGCCAAGTCTATCTAGAACATGATAATAATGACCAGCAATGTCACTGACCCAAATCTACACCTACTGAATTAGTACTTTTTGCTTGAGAATTCATATTTTCTTTTTGTGGTACTAAAGACTGAACCCAGGGCTTTGCTCACAGTAGACAATGCTCTATTGAGCTACATGGCCAGACCTTTTAAAATGTTATTTTAAGACAGGGTCTCTTTAGATCGCTCAGGCTAGACTCAAACTTGTGATCTTCCTGCCTCAGCCTTCGGGTCGCTGGGATTACAAGTGTACACCACCACACCAGGTTGAGGACTTTTTAGTCTTTGTTTTTGTTTTAGAGCTCATTAGGTGGATCCAGTGAGCTCTTCACCTGGCAAAATCTTTTCAGGTATTAATCTGCTTTTAACAAAAGAAAACCTCTTCTGAAAATATTTTCTGAATTCCGTCTTTACTCATAATCTTTTGGAAATTTTTTATTATTTTTGAATAATTAGTATCAGAACCTCTGTGTATGTGCAAGGAGTACCTACCTACTGGCTCGGAGATAATTCCACCCCTAAAGGCTCCCAGTGCTGATTACTTACTTTCTGAGCTTTACTTACACAATGAGGATGAGCATTTAAATAAAATTCTGCCAACCAGGTGTATCACTGCAAACAATGAAGCAAAAATTAGAGATGAAAACACAGGGGCTACAGACCCCATTTCTAGAGTCTTCATTTTTCAATTAACAGCAGCAGCTACTTCTACTTTCCAAATATAGGCATCAAAAAAAAAAAGGCTATCTGAAAGCATCCTCCTGGTAACTTCCAGAAGGTAGCATAGCACACTGCAGCCTCCTTTTCTGGTTTGGACAGCCTTCAACCCAGGTTTCATGGTCTTCTGGAGCTTCTGTAAGGTGCTTCCTATGCCTAAACAAATTTATTTTCCACCAGAATTATAGTGCATCAGTGCCTATTACTCATAACTGAGAAACAGGAACACCTAATATAACTGTTACCTGGGCGTGTCCCCCCCACAACCCTTTCTCATATGCCAGTAGAGGAGTAAATGCGAGTGTCTTATCAGTAATTGCCAGGAAGATATGGATGAACCAGATCAGGAGGGAAGGAAGGAGCATTCTATACCGAAAGCCTAACAGGAGCCTGAGTAGCTGAAGGGAACTGTCTTGGTTACTTTTCTCTCCTTGCTGAGACAAAATACCCAGCACCCAAAATGAAGGAAGGAAAGGCTTATTTAGATTACAGTTTGTGGAGGTTTCAGTCCTTACTTGGCTGGCTCAGAGGCAGAGTGGCACATGGCAGAGGGCAAACTGTTCAGGGCAGCAGAGCACAGCAAAAGCAACCAGAACAAAAGGGAGGAATGGCTGCAAGCAGCCTCTTTTCTTCCCTTACATTGTAAACAGCCTACCCCCACCCAGGGGGTGGGTAGCTCTCACACAAGGTCCCTGCCCTCCTCTTCCACAGGCTCAGGATGTGTACAAAATAAGCACCCAGGCTTCCTGCTGAGTCACTCAGCCAAAACTCCCCAAGTTGACACAATGTATCAACCATAACAAGAACCTTGCCTGGGCACTAAAGGAGCAGTATATCCAGAGGCCAGTGTGAAGTGGCGGGTGCAGTGTGTCAGTGGATGCGGCACTGGTAGTAGAATTGAGTAACTGGGTTGGACTAGCTCTATAACACCATATGAAGACATTTTTATGATTAAATTCAAGAAGAACAAAGCTACTGAGGCATTATAGCTGGCAGATACTATGCTTGGACTTGTATTTTAAAAAAACAATTGTGTGACATGAAGAATACGGACAGTTGGGAAAACACTGGTGATTTTGCTTGCATTTGGGATTTGCTCCTAAGGATAAGAGATTCTGTTTATTCCAAGCTGATCACTGCATGCAGGCCATATCCTGCTAATAACCATACATTTTTCCTTCTGAAACAATCCAGAATGCAGACTTTACTGCCCCATTGGACAGCCTTTTAACCATGGAGACACAGAACGTGGCAGGATACTATTTTCTCAGTGTGTCTTACTATTATTAATAGCCACTGCTAATAGAGACTTAAATTTTTATGGTGTCTACTTAATTTTATGTAGCTGTGTAACAGTTTGAATTCTTATTCTATACAGATATTAAAACCACTGCTTGGTTTCAAAGGGTAGGTTGATTTCGTCTTATTCTTTTAAAACAAGAAAAGCAAAGCAAAGGGCGTACCAAAATATGTGCATCGTTTGTCACGGGTACTATACATTATTATGTCCTTTCGCAAAGAGCTATTATAAATAAAACTTTGAAGCTATTATATTTCCAGCTGATCATAGAGAGTGAAATAACGACCACAGATGGCCAGATTACAAGTGACTGGAGCTGAGACTAACTTTACTAAGCACAACCTTCTAAATATTATCAATCCCCCAAATTATTTCAAAAAACACTTAGTGATAGATCAAACAATTTCCTATTTAATCATTAATATAGTGAAAGATCTTAAATTTCTGAAGAATGAGGAAAGTTTTCTCATTCATACTTTTAAAAACACGGGGTCTAAACAAAGGCACAGCGTTTGGTGTGGAGGACAGGCGCGGAGGGTAAGGAGTCTCTGTGTGGCCCATCGGACTGGTCCACTGTCCAGAGCAGCACAGACCGGGTCGCCACAAAGAATCAGAGGTTCAAGGCAGGGACAACAGGAGTTTCCTAAGGTCCAGAATGTGTTTTGGCTTTGTTCTTTTTTTTTTTAGACAGTGTCTTAGTTCAGGCTGGCCTTGGACTCACTGTGTAGCCCCGGCTGGCCTCGAACTCACAGTGATGCTCCTGCCTCGGCCTCTCCTGTGCTGGGATTACAAGTGTGTGCCACCACGCCCAGCCAAAGTGTTATTTTATATGAATGATTTTGTTTCCTAATGTTGACCTTATCTACTAGATCATTTGGGGGGGTTATTATGACTGATGAAAAAAGAAAGTACAAAATTTGATTAAGAAAAATGAATGTATGCATTGTCTAAAGTACATTTAAGGAACTAGTAGATTAATCATATGAAATTGTCATTTTTGTGAGTCAAAAATAACTGAATATTAACAATTTCATGTGGCTCAAGCTAAGAAAACCTACCATTGTGTGTTGTACATCACAATATATATAATACATCTTGATCATTTGCATTTATTAATTCTGAGTAGATTTGTATACATTTTTTCTCCCTTATTTTTAAATTATCAATAATTATTTGTAATAGAAAAATATTTGCTTTTCTCAAGTAAATTTGATTTTATTATGTGCCAAGAATATTCTGTGCAGTCATTTTTAAAGACAGATTGTCCAACTCCAAAGAAATGTTTTGAACATAATTAAAGAGCAACAGAGTGGCATTGAGCTCCGCCTGATGTCGATAAACGGAATTAACCTGTGACGTTTTTCCTGCTCTGACCACTCTCTCAGCTGCCATTTTGGGCTTGGGCGTTTCCCACGGTCACACACTCACGCTGTAGGTTTCCCTGGTACCCGGCAGCTTGAAGCCTCGGGGACATTGTGGGCCACGTAGACAATAATAATGGTGATGGCAGGAACAGCGGCTGGCTCTTAGGTAGTGTGGGCTGTACCAGGCGCCACTCTAAGTGCTTTAATGTGTGAACTAATTAGGTCTGTTGTATTTGTTTCTTGGAAGTTCATATACAATTGTCCGGCATCAGCTCGCAGAGCTTTGGGACATGGCTGCTGTAGTTGTCAGGGACATGAAGTCGGGAAGAAGGGAGCGAGATTAGAAACCCTGGTGTGCAGAGCTGTAGCCAGGGAGTGCAGGAAAGCAGATGAGGGACCCAGGCCAGTTTACAAGTAGGAAGCAAAACCTCAAAGACAGCGAACGGGGCTGGAATCAAACGTCAGGTAGCCCATGGTGTTCGGCTGGAATAAAATTGCTTTCCTTAATCAACTCTCTTTTGATTCTTCTTTATCCAATAAGCCTGGTCTTACTAGGTTTCATTTGGCCATTTCCATAAGTACAGCAAGAGTGCCCGTAGACCACATAGACATTTTTAAATTTGCATTGCTAGAACTTTTCATAAGGAATCTCTTAAATATTGAAAGTACCTGGAGACCAGGTAACCCACTTCTGAGCCAAGCCAAGAATTTACCGTAAGATCTGGCCAAATGTACAGGTGACCACTTGTAACCTACTGATCTGACTGAATTCTTGTCTTCTTGAGATTCCCAAGGTTTGCTGCATTTCCTGGGTTTGCCAGGAGGTAGTCACCTTCACTCAATTATAAGGCCTGGAAAACTTTAAGGCAGGTATAGGCTGGTACCCCACAAAGACTTTGTAAACATTGGGTTCACGTCGGTCACACCTGATTCCATGCGCACAGTTCTCAGATGTGCTATTCCAGTTAGAGCCTCGGTGATACAGTCAATATTTCCACTGCATCCTACTATGAAGAGAACAGATTCACAGTGAACGTACACCAACAACTACATTGCCATGGAAACAAGAACACCAGTAACAGCGTCGTACCTTGGAGATAACAGAGAAAGGCCCAAGTGCCCCGTCCTGCTTACACGACTTGCACACACACAATCTACTGGCGCGCTAGCAGACATGGTCTGTGCACACAGCGCAGTAAACAGCCCGCAGTGCTTTACATAAAAAACGTGGGAACACCGGTTCACGCCCTGCCACGTACTTCATTCTTGTGATGCTCCATTTTATACTGGCAGCTTAGTGGGTTTGCTTCTGAAGACCTAGTGAGAGTTTATTTGACAAGAAATTTGGTTCTTTGTGTGACATACAGCAAATATAGTAATTGGGCAGTACCTTATCAACACATTTCCAAGAACTTTACGCAATTTCTATCATACTTTACCATAGTAACATATACCTGGTCAAATATAAAAAAAAGCTAATGCTTCAATTTTTTATTTAATAGTTTCCATGTAATTTGAAATATCAAAAAATTACTGTGACATCTAATTAGTAACATCTAATTAATGTAACAGCTCTCATTTTACAAGATGAGAACATCTAGGATTTGATTTGAGGAAGTCTGTCAGAATGTCAAAAGGTTAAACACTTGAGTGAATGGAGGATCACAGGGTCACTGTGAAATAATACTTAACTATTTAATCAAAATGACATTTAAAAGATACAGAAGTATCTTTTAGTTATTTTAACATTATTTTAAAAGTAACACAATTATTTATTGAAAAAGAAAATTCTTCGTTTTTCTCATAGTGAGCAGACTTGGGTTTTTTTAAGCATAGACACTCCAATGTTGAACTCTCTGAGAAGCAATCTCATTCTTAGGAGCAAGAAAACTAAAATATCTAGGAATAAATTTAACCAAGAAAGTACATGATACATATAATGAAAATTACCAAATGCCATTGAAAGAAATCGAAGAAGATACCAAAAAATGGAAAAAAAAACCCTATGTTCATGGATTGAAAGAAATACTATCATTAAAATGTACATATGACCCCCCAAAATCTCTAGATTAAAACCAATTTTTTCTGAAATATCAATGACATTCTTGACAGATGTACAAAATTTGTATGAAACTTCTAAACTTTGGATGAAACTACAAAAGACCCTTAATGGTTCAAGTAATCCTAAGCTAAAATATTGCTGATGGTATTATAATACCTGACTTTAAAATACACTGCAAAGCTATAATAATCAAAACCGCATGATATTGACATGAAAAGACATATACGCCAATAAGAGAATAAAAACCTCTGATACAGATCCACACATCTAGAGACAACTTCATTTTCCACAATGATAGCAAATTTTGGAAAAGGAAGTGTTTTCAGTAAATGATGCTGAATATCAGGGACCTGGCCAAGATGCCCAACTGCTTGTGTGAGGGGTATGGCGAAAGGATGACATAAGAGACAGTTATGGTAATGCATGACAGGAGCTGGGGGATGAATGCCTCAGAATGGGCAGAAACCAAACACTCTAGCCACTATTGACTGGGTGCACACATTAATCAGAAAGAGTGTTGGATCACTCAGTAGGCAGCAGTGATCTTATGCTCGTGAGGATCTTATGCTGGTGAGGATTGTTCCAGGGGGGTGGTGGATGCAAAGCATTCTTACAGTAGCAGGTTAATGTGAAGTTTGTCCTTCCCCCAGACAAGCCCCCTTTTTTAGTACTACTCAGCTCTCAAGGAACCAAGATGTCTTCAGCTATGTAGTCTTGCCCTGACAGGTCACAAAATCACAGAACCGCTGAGGCCTCAGCTGAGGCACACAGAATTCTACTTCCACATCCCTTAATGGCTCACACAGCAAGATACTATGCCTCAGACAGGCCTTAATCATGATTTAGTTATGAAATGACTTTTCCCAAAAATTATATAGAGTGGTTCTCCACAGCTGAGAAAAGTTTATATCCATATGCAGAAGAGCTAGACCTCTCTCTCTGACTGCATACAAAAACCAACTCAAAATAGACTGATGTCTTACATGTAAGACCTGAAACTGTGAAACTGCTAAAACAAAACAGGGAAAATGCATCAAGACATTGGACTAGACCGGGATTTTTTTTTTAAAAAGACCTCAAAGGCACAAACTTAACAAAGGGTAAAAGTTGACAAATAGGATTATGTAAAGCTAAACAGCTGTGTGGCAAAAGAAACAATCAACAGAGAGAAAAGACAGCCTATAGGAAAAAATATTATGAACTCTTCATTTGAAAAAGGATTAATGTCTAGAATATAAAGAACTCAAACACAACTGCAAATACTAATAATTTTTAAACTTTCTAATTACCTGAGTAGATTTTTCTCAAAGTAAGACATACAGATGGCCAATATCACTAATATAAAAAAGCACTCATTGCTAATCATCAGAGAAATGCAAATCAGAAGCACAATGAGATGGCACCTCGCTTCCCGGAAAATAGCCATTATGAAAAACACAAAGGCCAACCAGTGCTGGCAAGGATGTGGTGAGACAGTCACCGCAGGCGCTGGTGATCCAAATGGGACTTGGTACATCCATCATGGAAAAGAGTGTGCAGGTTCCTCAGAAAACCAGAAATAGAACTACAGTGTGGTACAGCAATCCCACTACTGCGTTTACCTAAAGGCAGTGAAATCAGTGTGTCAGTGAACATCCACCACACACTTGTTCATTGCAGCCCTCTTCACAGTAGCCAGAATCTAGGATGAACCCACATGTGCACTGACAGAAGGGTAAAGGAATGTGGCTCTTATATACAATGGAATATTCCCCATCCATAAAAAACAAAGAAGTTCTGTTATTTGTGTCTATATGGCTAAATCTGGAAGACTTTCACTTAAGTAAGTTAGGCACAAAACAGACAATTACTTCACATTCTCATATGTGGAAGTTGATCTTATACAAGTACAAATAGACTCATAGTTACTAGAGCCTAGGAAAGATGTAATGGATGAGGAGACAGAGAAGGATGGTTAATAGGAAAGAAATGTAATTGTGTGGGAGGAAAAACTCCAAATGTTCTCTGGTACAATAGGATAATTGTGGTTGATAGCAATTAATTATTTCAAATTAACTAGTAGAGGAGATTTTCAGTGTTTCCAGCACAAAGATGTGGGAAAGGTCTAAGATTTGCCAAGTATACTGATCTGATCATTATACACATATACATATGTATTGAACTGTCACATGTACTCTCAATTTGTACAACTATGTGCTAATTCAAAATTAAAATTTTTTTAAAAAATATTTTATTAATTGGTACAATTGAAGCATACATAATGATCACTTTCATCACAGGGACTTTGTTACCAGTACATGACTTATCTCAATTCCTCTTTTCTCCCCATGCCCTACCCTCCTTTCCTCCTTTACAAAAGCTTTGTTTTCATTTTTCCTTTTCTCATTCTGTTTTCTTTTCCCTTCCTTTCCCCCTCCCTCTCCCATTTTTCTCTCCCCACTTGAGCACTTTCTTCCTATTTCATAAATATCTAGTACACATGCTGGTCCTCATTTATACTATTGGTCCCTCACACAAGAGAAACAATGTGATATTTACACATATGTGTTTGATTTATTTCACTTAAGAGTATGATCTCAAGGTCCATCCTTGTACCTATAAATGTCTCAAATTTATCCTTCTTCATGGTTGAATAGTACTCCGCTGTATTTTTTTAAAACCACATCTTCTTTATCCATTCATCAGTTGATGGGTATCTTGGCTGTTTCCAAGATTTAGGTATTACAAAATGTGCTGCTACAAACACAGCTGTGCATATATCACTGTGGTGTGATGCTTTTAATTCCTTTGGGAAGATACTAAGAAGGGAAAGAACTGGGTCAAATGGAACCTCTAATTGCAGTTTTACACAGTGCTTCCACATCTGTACTCCCACAAACAGTGGAAAATGCTCGCTTTTTCCCCACAGTCCCACCAGCAGTTGTTACTGGTTGATTTCTTGATAACTGTCATTCTTTCTGCAGTGAGATTGAATTAAGATTGTGCTAATTTATATCTCTCAAATGACCATTGATTTAGAAAATTTTTTCATATATTTGCCATTTCAACTTCTTCTGAGAAGTGTCTGTTCATTTCAGATGCCCATTATTAGATTGGGCCTTTAAATTTGGGGGTCTGATTGTTTTCAGTTTTTTATATATTCTGCATCTCAGTGCTTTGTCTGAGGAACAGGTGGCAAAACGTTTTTCCCACTCTGTGGATTGTTTCTTCACTCTGTTGAAGATTTCTTTTGCTATGTGAAAGAATAAGTTAATGTATTTTTTTAAGCCTTGGATGTTTTAATATTGAAAAGGCTTTGGTTTTTTAAGTACAGATGGTCCCTTATTGTTCAACCTACCATATTTTTTCTCTGTGGTAATGTGTATACTCACAGGCATTGTGATTTTCATATGGGTATAATTTTTGATAAATTACATGATGTATTTAACACTTTGTTATAAAGTAGGATTTGTATTAGTCAACTTGTCCTAATTGTAGGCTAATATAGGTGTGTTGAGCGCACTCCAGGTAAGTGACGCTACACCATGAGGCCTCCAGGTTAGGTGTAATAAGTGCATTTCTTGCTGAATAGTACTTCAACTTGCAATAGTTTTATGAGGACATAACCCCAACGTTAGTTGATTAGCATCATTATTAAAGATATAATAAAGCTGTGAGAACTTTTACCTTTTAGTAAAAGGAAAAATCAATTCTAGCTTCGTATCAGCACATTACTGAACCTTTCAAACATCATTTAAATAAATCCATCCAATTTCAGAAGTTTGGCTACCCGTAAAATTTGTTTCATGTAAACTTCCTACACCTCTTTTACATCTGTTAAGTTCTTCTCCTGCTCTTCTTTTGCAGTCTTTTACTTTGGTGTAAAATTGCTCCCTTTTTCCCTTGATGAAAACATATTTTTCATACGTTTTATATGTTTCCTTGTTAAAACCACATCTTACTCTCCTTGCCTACTATACATTCAAATTTGTTTCCTTTACTTTATTATTTCCTAACTTTTTATTGTATGTGCAACAGTTATGGTTTTTAGCCATCAGTAACCTTTCTTTTACAAACATAACTAAATATAAAATTTTGAATTGTCTTGTCACATTGGAATTCTGTGTAACTCGGCTAGCAGTTATTAACATACTTTCTCGCACTTCATGCAGGCATGTGCTTTCTCATAGTATTTTTTTATGTGGCAGAAAGAATGTCTCTTTTTATTATTGTAAGAAAATAAAAATAAGAAACAATAATAAAAATGATACAGAATTTCAAAACAAGACAATAGAAAATTAAGAATAGTTTTTATATAGCATATTGTTATCGTCAAAGTAGTTGTCCAGATTACCACATATAGGCATGCAAAATCGATCAATTAGGCATTAACTGTTCCTTTCAATAAACCAGGAGAAATTAGAGGTATAATTATCTTAGCTGTCTTTTGTGTATATATATATTTTTTTCCTTTTCTTCTTTTTTTTCTTTCCTCCTTTCCCCCATCCCAGTTGTTCTTTCCTTTTGAGCAATTCGTTTCCCTTTCACAATGTCTGCTGCACCTTTTAGATGGTATTTACTCTTTCAATTTCTTTCACCAGGGAGACAATGTGATGTTTCCACATGTGCATTCGATTTATTTCACTATGAATATGGTCTCTAGTTGGCATCCATTTACCTATAAAAGCCTCGAGTTTATCTTCCTTTATAGCTGAGTAATATCTCATTGTATAAAAATACCACATCTTTTATATCCATTCCTCAGTTAATGGGCATTTGGGTTGTTTCCAAGATTTAGCTATGACAAATTGTGCTGCTATAAACATGGGTGCACATATATCGCTGTGGTATGATCTTTTCAATTTTTCTGGAAAAACACCCGGAAAGGAAATAGCTGGGTTGAATGGGACCTTTAATCCTACTTTACTGAGGAATCTCCAGACAGATTTCCGCAGTTGTTGCACCAGTCTACACTCCTACCAGAAGTAGAGAAGGGTTCCTTTTTCCCCTCAGCCCTCTAGCATTTATTAGTTGATTTCTTGATGATAGCCATTCTTTCTCGGGTAGGATGGAATCTCAGTGTTGTTTTAATTTGCATTTCTTGATGACCACTGATGTTGAACATTTTTTTCATATATTTTTTTGCCGCTTGTATTTCTTCATGTGAGAAGTGTGTATTCATCTCAGATGCCCATTTTTGGATTGGGTCTTTGAATTTCAGGGCACTGATTTTTTTTTAATTCTTTATATGTTGTAGATAGAAGCCCTGTGTGTTATGGACTGCTCCCTAAAATTGTTTCCCAGTTCATGAGTTTTCTTTTTACTCTGTTGATGATTTCTTTTGATGTGCACATCCATTTCTTTGGATGTGAGATCCCAGTTGTTGATTCTTTGAAGTATTTCCCGTGCAGTTTGGTTTTTGTTCATGAACTCTCTGCTACCCCTATGTCTTCGAGACTTTTACCTACTTTCTCTTCCAGTAGATTTAGTGTTTCTGTTTTACTATTTTAGATTGTTGATCCACTTTGAGTTTAGTTTAGTGCATGATGATAGACATGGGTCTAGTTTTAGTGTTTGGCATGTGCAGAGCCAGTTTTTCCAGCACCATTTATTAATGAGGCCATCTTTCTTCCAGTGAACATGTTTGGCCCCTTTGTCAAACATAAGGTAGATGAATGTGTTTGTCATTATGTTTACATCTTCCTATCAGTTCCATTGATCCTCAGGTCTGTTCTTTTGCGAGTACCATGCTTATTTTAGTACAGAAGGTTTGTAGTATAATTTCAAGTGAGAGATTGTGATTCCTCCTGACTTGCATTTGTGGCCCAGGATTGCTTTTGCTATTCTAGGTCTCTTCTGGTTCCAGATGAATTTTAGGAGTGTTTTCTCTAGATCTATGAGGTATGTTAATGGTATTTTGATTGAGAGTGCATCAAATCTGTGTAACAGTTTTGGGATGATGGCAATTTTCTCCATGTTGTTTCTTCCTATCCATGAGCAAGGACTATCTTTCCATTTTCTGAAATCCTTTTCAATCTTTTTTTAAGAGTACTGCAGTTTTCATTGTGTAGCTCTTTCATGGCCTTTGCTAGACTGATTCCTAAGTATTTCACTTTTTTGGATGCTATTGTGAGGGGTGTGGTTTCCCTAATTTCTCTGTGAGTTTGATGCTTGTGTATAGGAATGCTCTTGATCTTTGAGTGTTGACTTTTATCTAACTATGCTCTTGAATTTGGTTATTAAATCTAGGAGTCTTTTGGTGGAGGTTTTGGGGTCCTCTGTGTAGAGTATGACGTCACCTGCGAGTTACGATAATTTCACTTCTGCCTTTTCTATCCTTATTTCTTTTACTTCTCTCTAGAAAGAATGTTTCTTTATAAGCTGAAGTGTCCTTAACCTCTCTGTACCGTATGAAAACAAGATATCTAAACTATATAAACAATATTATATTTAGTAGTTACTCTTTCAATAGTTATCTTACTTAGAAATTCAATGGATAGTCAATAGATCTCAATTTTTTAGCATAAGGTTTCAAGATAGCAAAGAGAGTTGGAAACTTTTCACATAGACATAAAACATGCTTATTGTTGAAAAGTGCATTCATAAGCTTTTATCTGCTCAGTTTGTGTTTTATAACTGTGTTTGAATTGTGGGAAAAAATTTCATGACATATTAAACAAAGCTGGCCATCATCCCGTATGTGTATGTGTGTGTGTGTGTGTGTGTGTGTGTGTGTGTGTGTAGTTCCCACCCAAGGGGTGCAATCAGAGCATCATAGACGTTAAAAATTCCTCACGGCACTCCAAAGACAGTAAATAAGACTTTATTCAAGTAGGGACTATTATGCAAGACATAAATAAACCACTGCAATGAAGTTTTACATGGTAGGAGGGAGATTCTGGGGATATCAGGGTATGTACAGTCACTACAAGACATCAAGAGTGAAGGGGATTCTGGCTAAACCCGCATGGTAGGATTGTTAAGAAGGCAAACCAAGATGATGACAGCACCCTGCTGAGCTTACACAGACATTGCAGATACAGGATGTGATGGTTTAAAGCTGAAATAATCCCTCTCCCAAAAGTCTCCTCAATTCAGCCGATGGTGATTGGATCCTGACAACTCTAATCTCATCAGAATGTTAATCCTACAGTGAGAGCATATTTTGATGGTATTGTGGGAAGGTGAGCTTACGGGGAGATGGGGCTAGTTGAAGGCGGGGACCAGGCAGGCAGCACTTCACAGATCACAGCTGGATCCCGCTCCTTCCCCTGTGGCTTCCTTCCCTGCTCTGCTTCTCGGCCGCCATGAAGTGAGCAGCTTCCCTCTGCCTCACCCCTCCGCCACGATGTTCTGATTTCATGTGGCCTAAAGCAGTGGAACCAGGCTCCCGTGGACTGAAACCAGGAGCCACGGTAACTCTTTCCCGCTCTGAATTGTTTCTGTGAGGTATTTTGCCACAGTGATGGAATGCTCACCAGCAGGATTTTCACTAAACGGATGCATCAGGATAATTGCTAAAACTGGGTCAAAGAAGTAAATAGTCTGAGGACAGAGCCTAAGACTAGAGCCTAGTGAGAAAAAGGATTCAAGGGAGCTTAAATGAAATTTGGTCAAATGAACTATTTCCATAGTAATTCAGCTAATTTACACTTTTCCTGTCTCCCTCTTCTAGGCTAACCTGCATCCAGCTGTTAGATTAATAGAAGTAAATCCCCTTTTAATCCCGTTACTACCTTGCTCAAATTCCTTTCATTGGTGTACTTATTCGCTGTCAGCAAAGGATGTAAAACAAGCACATACTAGAATCTTATGGCGTAGCTGATGGTCAGTTCATTCATAACTTTGCACCACAAGCTCAATATTTCTTTAACTCTTGTGTTGCATTTAAAAAATTTACAAAAGATTTATATAGCATTTCAAAATATATCTTTCTAATATAAATGTACTTTACTTGAACTAAATTCTTCAGTTCTTTAAATGAACTTGATCATTCAAGAAGATGCTTCGTATAAGCAAGCTTTCCACTGCCCACGGAGATACAGGTGTTCCTGTTCGCAGAGCCCAGACTTGCAGATTTTGTGTAACTGCTTCATATTTAGGACCCTCAGTTGTGTAGCTCCAGTCCAACTTTGCCACCTTATAATTTGCTATTTCCCTGCATTAATCTTCTGACAAGTCACTCACCTGCCCACAATTAGGTTCCTCATTCTCACCGCTGCCAGGCTGCCCTCTAAAGATGTCTTGCACTGTACCGCACACACTCCTCTGCTTTGTCCTTTCTTCCTCCCTTTCTCCTGGCTTGTGTATAATTAAATGCAAATCCTTCAAGGCTAATTTAAATACAGACTTTTTCTGGCTATATATAGGTTATGTTATTGTATTTGTAAGACTAAATCTTACCCATAAAATTGTTAAAGAATTCAACATGCAGATCAGCATATACAGTAGATTTGGTTATATAAGGTGAAAATAAATTTGTGTTGCTAATTTCTTAGTCAAATGCTATCTTGTATTTTCTGTTTACTATCAAATTAATGGACATTTGGGAATTTTTCACAGCCATGGTATTACATTGTAATCATTGAAATAGATCCATACAATGACTCAACTTGAAATGTAATCATTCCTTTCATTTTAATTATAGGAAAACTATAATAAATTTTCCAAAATGAGGTTTTGTTTAGTTTTGTTTTGCTGTACTGGGGATTAAACTCCTGGCCTCACACATACTAATCACCAAGCTACATCTCTAACCCCAAACCAAGACATTAATAGGAATTTTATAAAGAAAGAGCTCTGTGGTCAAGGTAACTTGTGGAAATATACCAGACTGAACTGAGTTTTGCAAAACTGTATTGCATTTTTCTAAGGGTATATTGTTCTATGCAAAACCATTCGGTAAATGGTGCTCTATGTTATTGCAAATAATCATTGACATTTGAACTGTTTAATCATGTGGATAGGTTCCCTAGAACCATTTTCATGGCCCCTGTATCATCCCTCAGCGCCCTGATCCTGACAAAGCAGACTCACTCAGATCTCCACTGCATGATCTCCATGGTTCTCCCTACTCCTTGCCGTGCTTATAACTCACCTATCAAGCAATCACAAAAGCATGGAATATGACTATTTTAAGGCATTTGTAGCGCTTTTTTTTACTTTCCTGCTTTTTTGAACCTTTTGAATTTCATCTGTTTCTTCTTTCCTGAGGCTTTCCACACCGTCCAATGGGACTTAGACTATTTTTGTTGGGGTTCATGAGCTATGAAAATATGGACTGAAGTTCCTTGGCAGTAAATTGGCTTGTTCAAGCTTTTAGCTTCATTTATTATTTTAGATTCTAAAGCAGAATGGTGTTAGCAGTTAGTGCATATAAATTACTCTTCTACTTAAATTCTTTGAAGACCTAATCTCTATATTCCTCTCTGTTCTATATCCTGTTGTACCTAGCACTACTTTAGGGTCTTAATACACGCTCAAAAGTTTGGAAATCTAAATTAGTTATAGAGTTGCTCATTTTTATGAAATTTGATCTCACAGCCTACAGTTTTATAGTTGTGACTCTTGGTTTTTTTCCTAGTATAATAATCAACTGTAGAGAAGGAGATAGCATACAAAGCTTACATAACTGGATTATTATGATTCTTTTCAGGAGTACTTTGTTAACTGTATCTTATTCCATGGGTACTGTCTTTGCACAAAATGTTTATGGAAGTGCTTTTGTTTCACACTACTTGAATACACATATTAATTCAATAGGAATTCTGAGAGCAACTGTCATCTAAAGGTAATTTTGTGAGTCAGAGCTATTTATGTCTTTTTGTGTTAGAAAAAGTGAAAGCTAGTAGTAAGGTCAATTACAAAAGCAATTCAAAAATATTTTGAACAGTTCCAGAATTTTGGAGTTTGGTTTATGGCTTCCAGAGACAACCATTTTGAAAGACAAAATGGATTAAAATTATATTTATTAAAACATCACTATGAGCTGGGTGTGGTGATGCATGCATGTGATTCGAATACTTGGCAGGCTGAGGTAGATCTCCTGGGGTTTAGTTCAAGGCTACCCTAAACTGTATAGTGAGACCCTCTCTCAAAAAATAAAAATAAAAAATTTATCAGGAAAACCGAGCATATGGCGCACACTTGTACTCCCAGTACTGAGGAGGCTGAGGCAGGAGAATCGCCGTTTCAGGCTAACCTGTGCTCCACAGTGGGTTCAAGGCCAGCCTGAACTGTGTAGCGAGATCTTATCTCAAACAGCAGCAGCAGCAAAAGATAGCACTCTCTCTATAGTCCCAATTTACAACTCTGGTTTATTAGGGAAAGTTGTTGACTTTACATGACATGTGAAGATTTTATTATTTTTCTTCACTTATAATCAGTCCAATGCTATTACAAATGGGCATTAAACTGTTACCAGTGACCCTGATATTATAACTTATTTTTAATAAGAGAATATCATGCTTGTTCATTATAACTTTTTTTTAACACCATGATAGCTGAGCATAGTGGCACATGCTTATAAAACCCAGTGCTGAGGAAGGAGGAGTGCCATAATTCAAGGCCAGCCTGAGCCACAAAGCAAGACCCTAAATCAGCAGGTGGGTGGCCGTGTGCTTCTCCATGCAGCCCAGATGCCGGGCCTAAAACGCTCCCGTCCCTCAGGGTCTGGTGAGAGGGTGAAGAGGCTGCAGGGAATCGGGCCTGCGTGGCGGGGCTCTTACCTCGTCTGCATGAGCTGCACCGGTCCCTGACCTGCAGGGGCTTGGGCTCCATTGCCTCATGCAGGACAGAGCCCCCTCGGCCTGGGCCTGGGCCGTGAGCACATACTAGGGAGGACAGGGCGGGACACTGAGTGGCTGCTCATAGCATCCCGTCCCTAAATAAAACCACTAATGCGGCAAAAAGAAATTAGACACCATGATAGTTAAATTTTTCGTCATGACAAAATGTGTACTCTCTATTTGTGGTGAGTTTCACATCACTTCCTTGCCGTTCTCAGGTAGTGCAGTAGAGGGCAAACCCAAAACCTAGCCTCGTTACCTGAATATCTGATCCTTTACCTGTGAGAGCCTAGTCTGGAGCCAGGGTATAACAGACGGAGCGAACGCTATAAAATAATGTTTATTTCCGCTATACACACTGACTCTGAGAAGTGGAATAGGTGTTACGGAGATCTGAACTTTGCCTCTCCTCTAGCCAGAAAGTAAACAATCACCAGTCAGTTTAATCCTACAGAATTAAGAAAAGGCATCTACTTAAGAAAACAAAGCCGGGGGGCTTATTTGGAATATTCATTAGTTCTCATTTTTATTGTAACGTCAAAGTATTTTGTAAGTTTATGGCATCAGGTTTTATATGAGTAGGTTAAGTTTTTCAATTTCCCTTTAAATAGTGTTTTATTCGTAATGAAACAAGTATACAGCTCTAGACTTTACTAATTAAGCCTGAAAAATTCATTTGAAGCTAATTAGTAAACAATACATATTTTCAAACAGGTTTATGTAGCAATCAAAGAATAAAATAAGAGATTTGGTGCAACTAGTCTAACATTTATCTCTAGTGGACAAAGAAGCCAGATGAACTATTGCCAGGTACATAACCTAAAGTGAACTGGACATTTATACGATCTTACATTTTTACCCAAAATATATTTGTATAAATAATATTGTCTTAATTACTTTTGTCATTTCTCAGACAAAACACCCAACACCCAAAGTTAAAGGAAGGAAGGTTTATTTCAGCTTATAGTTTGTAAAAGTTTCAGTCTGTAGTCAGCTGGCTCCAAGACAGGATGGTGTGGCAGAGTGGCATCACAGAGGAGAAACAGTGTATGGTGATGCAAGGCAGGCAGAAGACAGCAAAGCCAGAAAACAGCAAGCAACCGTAGCCACACTCTTTCTGCCCCTTACATTCTGTACAGGCTACATGCCTTTGGTGTGGGAGCACTCACACCCAGGACGGACCTTCACATCATCCACACCCAGAACTACGTCAAATCAATCAGTGGGCTAATTTAGTAATCTACATACCCTTAATCCTAGCATCACCTATTTAATGCCAGCATCACACATTCTAGATCCAGTCACCTCTGAAAAAACTACCTGACTGCATGAGGCTTTGAGGGGACATTTAGATACAAGCTATAACAAATGTGTAATACCCCCAGACTTTTAACAAGGGTGATTTGTATAAAAATCAATTATAACTGCTAAAAGGTTTACAGTTTGCTATGTGGAAAAGTTGCTTATTTCATTAAAAATTATAATCACAGTAAACATTTGCATACTGCTTTCACATGTTCCTACTTACTCAAACCACTAGGTACTACATGAATGACTGTCCCATCAGGCAGCTTGTATCACTGGTGATACAGATAGGACAGTCAGGCATGGGACAGTCGTGCTAGTAGTTCAAGCCACCCAGCAATGAGACAAGAATTATGGCCCTCCATGAATGTATTAAGTTTACCAAATGTCTTTATATGTAATATGTCAGTTAACCCTAAAAACATTTGAGATAATACCTATAAGTTAGGTAGGAGTTAAGACTCCTCTGTTTATAAGGAAAATCTCTCTTCTAACCCCACCATTGCATGTCCCTCTCCAGCCACATGCTCATCACCGATTTAGGTCAGAAGAGGACATGTTGGTTCATAGGGTGGAGTGGTGTTCAGATAAACTAATTTTAGGCTCTTTTGCTCTGGATTGATTCCACTTTAGCTCCATAATTGGTAGCCCAGACAGTTTGGCATGTCATTGACCCTAATTTGTTTAAGTGCCTGTCCCTGGACCCATTACTGTGGCCAAAGGGAAAGTCAGCAACTGGAATAAGCCAGCCAAAGGTAGCTCTGTATCTAGTTACCAGACATAGCAGATGGGGAGGTAAAGAACAAATACGCACTCCAGCAAGTATGATCAGCCCCACACTACAGAGAGCAAAGTGGGTGCTTGCGGCCAAGTGACCTGCGTAACCACGATCTGTTTGCAAACCTTGTTCTAGTTTTATGGAAGCAAAATGTAAGCAGCATTGGTTAAGAAAAGAGAAGTAGTTCCGGGTATGGCATTTGTTTCTAGCCTCCATTTTGAAGTGGAATCAGATGTGTTTTGAGTCTGACCTCTGCGGGTGGTTGAACGAGACCTTTGTGGAAAATGAAGTTTTGCAAGGCCTATGTATAGAAGTGGAAAACAGGTATAGAAAACTTACTCTAGTGATCCTTACAATCACAGTTAGCAATTTGGGAATACTAAATGAAATCCAGCACATACTGTATTCACTACTTGGTCTCAGGCATTTTGCCAGTCACTCTTCCTGTGTCATTTAACACTCACAAGGTACTTACAAAATGAGGACCTTAAGAAAACTTAAGCAAAAACGTGTTTAATATCTTGTTCTACTGAACAGAAGAAAGAAGGAAGGCAAGAAGGGAATAGAGGGGAAGTGGATTTAATCCAAGCATAATATATACATGTATGGAAATGAAACCTATTAATGTATATAATTAATATGCCTTAATTATTATAGCCAAAAAAATCTTGTCCAAGATTATGCAGTGAGAACTAGTATTTCAACTATACAGTGCCTGTTTTTCAAAGACATCACACTTAAGAATTTATAAATTCCTACTTTATGTTACTGACATGTGATTGATATTGTGATGGGGTGTAAATTATCATTTCCAGTGGCAGTACTAATTTATATTCCCACCCTCAATGTAGAAGGGTTCTTTTCTCCTACAACCTTGCCAGCATTTGTTTTGGAGTCCATGGTTATAGTCATTCTAACTGGAATCAGATGGAATCTGAATGTTGTTTTGATTTGCATTTCTCTAATACCAAAGATGCTGAACATTGTTTTCATGTGCTTTTTGGCCATTTGTTCTTCTTTTGAGAAGTGTCTATTTCAATTGCCCATTTTTGAATTGTGTCCTTTATCTGGGCAGGCCTAGTTTTTTAGAAGTCTTCATATGCAATGGATATTAGTCCTCTGTTCAAGAAGTGGCTGTTCTCTACTCTGCAAATTCTAACCCTGGAATGTATGCTTTCTGTACATGGAACTGCATTAAAGCTTTCCAAAACTTGTAGAGAAGTCAAAGAAAGATTACCATTAGAAATTGTAATTGGAAACTTACACCATTCTATTCTTTGTAAATTTTCATACTATCTTTCGTTAGATCCTTTTAACATCTTGAGAGCTACCTGTGTACATATAAGTTTTAGAGTTATTGGTCTCATGTATGAAATCTATTTTTTGTCCCTAAAGCAGACTTATTTCATAGTCTTTCTGACATCTCTACCAAAACATGTCAACAGACAAATGAAAACTTAATGTGGCCTATTTGAAGTTATTTATTCATTTCTGAGTCAAAATTGAATCAGGTTGATCTTTAAAAGAAGAGTTTGCCCATCCATCTCTCCTCTCCTTTTGCTCTTCCTCACATTCTTGGAGAGACATATCACCAGATTTTAAGAGGTCAGGCTTTGCATAGTCTGTGTTTCCTTGCTATGAGTTTTTGCTTGACCCTTGACCTTCAGCACCACGTGGCCAAATCCATCTAGGTGTAGCTCCTCTTGCCTAGCTGTTATATTTGATACATTGTGTCAACTTGGGGAGTCTGGAGGTTTAACTGAGTGACTCATCAGGAAGCCAGGGTGCTTACTTTGTATACATCCTGAGCCTGTGGAAGAGAAGGGCATGGAGACTGTGTGAGAGCTACACGCCCCCTGAGTGGGGGCAGGCTGTTTACAGGCAAAGGAGAAAAAGAGGCTGCTTGCCTGCAATTCTGCACATTTGCTGGTTGTTTGCTGCCACGAGTGTTCGCCCTCTGCCACGTGCTACTCTGTCTTTGAGCCAGCCAAGTATGGACTGAAACCTCCACAAACTGTAAGCTGAATAAACCTTTCCTTCCTTCATTTTGGGTGTTGGATATTTTGTCTCAGTAACGAGAGAAAAATAACCAAGACAGAATTTGGTACCAGTGGAGTGGGGTCGTTGCTGTTACTATACCTGACCATGTGGTTCAAGAGCCTTTGGAAATGGCTTGTGGGAAGAGTTTGGTGGGAAGGTTCAGAGTTGTCGCCTGAAAGGGATGCGCTAGAACGCCTTCGGCTGTTCTGTATGGGAAATTCTGGTCAGAGTTCGGAAGACCAGAAAGCCAATAGAAATAGTGCCTGTAAAGACCGGGTCTTGAAGGTTTCTGTTGGGAAGGACTTCATTGGTTGTTGGACTCCAGATGATGTATGTTAAGGCTTGGCGGAAAGTTTGTCTACATTTTGCTCATGTCCAGAGACTTTGCCTAAGACTGAGATTAAGGGCGGCAGCGAACTGATTCATCTGGCAAAAGAAATTTCAAGGCAGTCGGATGTTGGGGAAGTGGCATGGCTATTGTTGGGGGCTTTTAGCCAGATCTATGTTGAGAATTGAGAGCAAAGAGCCTAGCAGGATGATTTAAAATGTGAATTTGGCCACAAAGGAAGCTCTAGGAAAGCTGTGGACTGCAAAGATAAGGCTCAGGAGATCTCTATTGCTATGAAGGAACAAGAGAATGGAAAAGATGGCCTGAGGGCATCACAAGCAGCAAGTCTCCACCCTTTGCAGCTTCAGAAGTGCAAAGGTGAAAGACCTTGCCTTGAGAAGAAAGCCAGAGAGAGCCATGTTCCAGAATAGCGTGGCAGTGGCCACATCAGGTTCCAGAATGGAGGCGGCATAGAGAATTTGTTCCTCAGAATTGGATTCAGTGTGTGCAGTGATCCAGGCACTCGCCCCTATGGCCAAGAGAGAGGAAATTTTAGCTACTGCTCCAGGTGGCAGCAGACCTTGGCATCATCCACGTGGCCCTGGCTTTAGATGCAAGGAAAATGCAAGAGTTCTGAGGTTAAAGAGGCTTTCACCCAGATTTCAGAAGGCCTGGGAGGCCAGGCAGTGTGCCCCTGAGAGGGCAGTGTGTGAAGCTGTGAGTGTGAAGCAAAAGGTGCCCCGGAGACCTCAGAAGTTTAGAAAAGAGAGGACCGTGGATCATCTAAGGAAAGCTGCAAAGAGGGAGCAAAGCAAGCCTAAGAGAGAAGCCGTGGGAGCTGTAACCACCAGAAGTGCCACAGGGGTGGACTCCTGCAAGCCCTTTGGAGCTTACAGCATGCCACAAGTTGCTTCAGATGCTGGACGTGGAATTACAAGACATAATGTTAACCCTGATGGATTTTGAACTTGCTTTGGTCCCAATGCTCTGTATCCCCGTTTGTACCTTTGGGAATGGTAGTGTTTATTTTGTGCTTTTAAATGTTGGAGGTGTTTAATTTTCATTTGTATGGTTCTAATATAAGCATGTCTTTGTATCTGGAAACTGGTTTAAAGAAATTTGTCTGGTTGCCAAGTTGACAAGGGGTGGAATGTTATGGTTGATACATTGTGTCAACTTGGGGAGTCTGGAGGTTTAACTGAGTAATTCAGCAGGAAGCCAGGGTGTATATATCCTGAACCTGTGGAAGAGAAGGGCATGGAGACTGTGTGAGAGCTACACGCCCCCTGGGTGGGGGCAGGCTGTTTACAAGGTAAAGGAGAGAAAGAGGCTGCTTGCCTGCAATTCCACACATTTGCTGGTTGTTTGCTGTCATGAACGTTTGCGCTCTGCCACGTGCTACTCTGTCTTTGAGCCAGCTAAGTATGGAGTGAAACCTCCACAAACTGTAAGCTGAATAAACCTTTCCTTCCTTCATTTTGGGTATTGGGTATTTTGTCTCAGCAACTAGAGAAAAGTAACTAAGACACTAGCCTTCGGATTTCATGTGCTTATCTACTGCCACAGGTCCTTGTTAAGATGGCCGGTGGTAAGGATCATGCACTTCTCACCCTTGTTTTTCTTTAAACCTTAGTCTTTTTAGTCTCTTCCAGTTCATTCTTTGCCATATTTCACCTCTCTTGTAATGGCAGCTTCAATACCTTTTCAGATGCTTTGCCACAGCGCACTCAGGCGTTTGAAATCCAACGATGTCTTTAGATAACCTGGGTACATTCTTCAGCCAGTATCTCTGGCACCCTAAACCCTCAGATTTAAGTCATAGCTCCTCCAAACTCTTAACGACATGGTATCTCCTATCTTATTTTGCATGGGAAAACATCTGTGATATCTTCTTATGTTCTTGTGTACTTCATATTGTTTATATCACAAGCCTTAGGAAAGAATATGGTTGTATTTTCTTGCATTCTTATCTACTCTCTAATTATTATATTGGCTTTATGTAAATGAAGCTCTTAAAGTTCAGCAGCTTTACCTGTACTGGCCTGATTAGATGACAAAACATGGAAAAAGCAAGGAAGAACAGTGTTTATAACCTGTTCCATGAATAGAAATATTTGTGGACATGGTAATACATTGAACGTCTCTGGAAGGACACGTGACACTGATAAAAAGGTTGCCTCTAGGGACAGAAAACAGATGGCAGGGGACAAGACTAGAAGGATTTTCACTGCCTTTTTATACCAATCAAATTCTATGTGAATAGCCTAGTCAAAAAATAAATGCATGATAATTATAAAGCATTTATAACTAGGCTTCCTCAATCATGTTAGGCTGCAGATTACCTGATTCTTCCCTATGACCAGAAAGTTCCTCTTCTGGCAATGCTGCCTTTTTCTCTTCTGTGCTACCTGACCTGCCACTCAGTCTTAAAGACTTTTCCTAAGGCTACATGAAGAGGCCAACCTGCTTCACCATCTTGAATTTTCTCTTCTTCTTAAAGGGAAAATGCTTTAATATACTGGTGGCCTGAGTCACAAAATATCACAGATGATGATGTTTCACTGTTTTGCAAACTCTCCAGGCTGATGCACAGCGAACTACAGTGCCCTTATCTAACCCTTTTTGCCAAGCCAAATGTTTCGTGGCCTAGTTCTATAAGAATTTCTGTCCTCAGCATTATCACATTTAGTAGATATTTAGTAAGCAGTGATAACTATACATGTATGAATCAATAATTTTGTATGTAGGAACAAACCACCTGATACGGTTTTAAATGAATTACTGATAGAGACTTTTAAAGTCTATATTTAAAATTTCTCAATTACCCAGTATTTATGACTGTTGTTTTTCATGATGTTGGAGCCAGTCAAGGGTCAAACATTGTCTGTAGTTGTTATATTCATTCTAAAATTTTTATTATTATTAAATTCAAGTTAAACATTCTTGGTAAGAATACTACCTTAATGATTCTATGCTTTTTCAAAATGTATCCAGGGTAAGAAGAAATTCTTTATTTTTTTTTATTTTAAAGGAAAAGAAATGACCAAGGTGAAAACAAAACAACATGAAAACAATACAGAATTTCAAAACAAATTCCTAACTCAGACAGGCAGAATATTACGGCTTGAGTGAAGGTCTAATTTGAGTTATCAATTCTTGTTTTAAGTTTATACAGATTAGGCAATTTGTATGTGATTTGGTATCTAAAATAGACCTGGTATTAATAACTAGTGGTCCCTTTTCAATTGATCAGTTTGTTGTGAGTTTGTTTTAATAAGTTGAGGAGTTGATATAATCAAGATTATTCCCACTTGTGAAGCTGTACCGTTTCATGTCTGCCTGGTGAGGGCTGCAGTGAGGACCGCTGATGGAAGGGAAATAGGGCTGACAGTGGCAGGAGAACAGGCAATGCGGACTGCAGCCTAAGGGACCTTCTCTGCGGGCACAGAGGAGAAAAGCAGCAAAGGCGAGCCGGAGCCTTGCGAGCTCCAGGGAGGAGCGGGCACCCCGAGATCGGCCTGTTTACCTGGGCATACGCTCCAGGTAGCGGATGAATCTGCTACCCGAATTGCCTGCTCCCACGTCTAAGTAAATAAAAGTGAGGCGGGCCAAATGTTGAGGGCCCTTTTGTCCGCTAGAGGCGAGGAGCCCCGCTGGACCCCGCCCCCCAGACTCATTCTGTGCCTTTTCTCTTTCATCCTCGTTCGCCCCCCAAGTCGCAGATAAACTCGAAGGTGGGTTCCTACAGATACTACCATACCGTCGGGGCTGGGGAGCTGAACGGGTATTTTCTCTGCTGAGATCCCCAAGAAAGCACGCGGACATAGTCGCCGCTATCAGTTTGCATTCTTGTGTGCTGTCATAACGGGCTAGCGCATGCGTGGCTGTCTGCCCTACATCATGCTTGTATAAACAAACTTACTCCGCTGCGCGCCTGAGCCAAACAGTGGGGTCACGTCCATGTGCATCCTCGGACACCCTAGCTTTTGAAACAGTCCAGTGTGGGCTCCCAACACATAGTCTTTGAAAAAGACTCTGACTGATTAGCCCCACCCCAGGCATTTATTTGAAACACACGCAGCACACAGAGCATTTACTATTGTGCCTTGTACCGTACTTGCTTCATGAATATTACTATTGGTAATACCCCACCAGTTAGTAATTATAACCATTTACAGACTAGAAAACTGAGGCCCAGCCGATGTATGGGGCTTTCTCGGGGCCATGGAACACGTGGGGGCCTTCCATATTGTTTAGGGAAGAGCCAGTGTAGTCATAGCCTGTACTGCAGACTTAATTTTACTCGTGTCCTCTTCCCTAGATAGTTGCCTCCTCCACGTCTGCTGGACCTCTCCTTGCCTGTGTGTTGTTTTACCGCACAGTGGTGCTGCTTGACTGTTTGTAACAGTACCGCTGTCCATGCAAGCATGTGGCCCTGTGTGGTGGAGAGATCAAAATGTATGATGAATGTTTAATTTTAAAATTCTATTACAATAAAAGACACATTGCAGCCGCGTGTAGAGTCACATGCCTATAATCCTAGCACTCAGTAGGCTGAGGCAGGAGGATTACTGTGAGTTCGAGTCCAGCCTGGGCTACGAAATGAGTTCAAGGTCAGCCTGAACTACACAGCTAACCCCTGTCTCAAAAAGCTAAAAAAAAGAGAAAAAAGATATTGCCATCAATCCCTTTGAAAATACCCCTCCTTCCTTCAAACGCACTCATCCTATTGTTCTTGACACTTTCGGAAGCAGCTCTGCAAGGCCTGTTTCATGTCTTTACACAATGTTATCAAAAACACAGTGCTGTTCCTCTGAGCCCCACAGCAGAAAGCCAGGTTCGTAAAAATGCTGTAGTTTGTCTTCACCCACCTTATTCACTGGGTCTGGCACTGTGCATCTTCTGACTTCCCCAGTGTCGAAAGTAGATGTCTTAAATTGATCCAAGACAGCAAGACAGGCACAACAGCAACAGTGAGGACAGTCATGGCAGAGGACTTCCAGAACTGCTTCAGACAGTGGCAAGGACAATGTGGTAAGTGCCCTGGAAGGGGATGCAGGCAGTCTCTGAGGAGAATTCTCGGCAGTGTGTCTTCTACTGTCAGAATTTGTTAACATAAACACTCACCATATTTTTATCACACCACTAGCTGTTGTTCTTCCTCCGTTACCACTTTCTCCATTTCAATAAATTTTTTATTTGTTTCTCTTTAAATAACATTTTTAGGCTTGGAATTAGATAGACCCAGATTTAAGCTTCCTGTGTCACCATCCTCTCTAAGATAAGGAGTTCTCATCTAAAAACTGGGAATACTGACGGGAGAGTGTGTGAGGAAATAAGATAGGTCATTTTAGAAACAAGAAGGGCTGTATGAACCATACTCTGTATGTATTTTGTACTGCATGTAGTCCTTGTTCTATCTTTGATATTTTCTTCATTTTAGCTAGTCTTGAGTCACTTTCCTTCTTACCGGGTCAAAACACTCACCACTGGCAATGATAAGCAGTAGAGGCTCAGAGTGCAGAGGGTTCGCTCTATGATTGGCAGGTTGAAACACAGAAAGGGCTGGCAGAAGGGCTTGCAGCGAGGGCAGCTGGTAATGTCCTGGTGGGCGCCGGGAGGGAGACGAGACCTCCCTAAGTAGGACCCATCTCCTAACACCAGGCAAGCATGGGGCTCCCGTGGTGCCGTCCTCTGCTGAAGCCTGGCCTAGGAGTGAACCAGGCTCCTGGGAGATATCTCCATGTGAACCATAACAATTAAAACGTCTGGAAATTTTTTCTTTGTTGGTGATGGTAATGATGGTAAGACTCTGGACCAGACAGACTCTTTATTTATTTATTTATTTTTTTTATTTTAAAAACATAAAAGTACGAAAACATATTGACAAACAGACACCAATTAGCATAAAAAATAGTACAATCACAACTAATCTATAGACAAGGTGATATGGCCTCAACAGTGGTTATTGCTTTATCCATTGATATCTTCGAAGTGTAAATATATGAACCCATATACAGAAATGCAAATTTAGTCAGACAATTAATCCTCTCAACAACAGAAAAAATACAAAAACCAAAAATCCAAAGACAAAAAACAAAACAGGCTAACAACAACAACAGCAACAACAACAGCAACAAAAAAACACCAATAGTTGCTGCTTTGCATATTTATACCTTCGAAGTGTGTGTTCAGGATAACACATACAGACATACAAGATTGATCAAATAACCCGTCATCGATTATTGCTTAGTATTAAGTGATATAATATAATAGTAGAACCATGTTAGCCCTCCTGCATATATGTATATTCATATATACATACATACATTTTTGTCTCTTTCTTTTCTCCTTTCCTTCGTCCCATCTGTTCTTTGTTTTAGAACAGATTTCCTTCATGTCTCTTAGTTTATATTCCCACCCTCGGGTTCTTACACCAGTGATACAATACGTTGCCTGCACATGTATCGCTGATTTATTTCACTTATGAGTATGGACTCCAGTTT